>JASCZI010151159.1:25225-45053 GCA_036250425.1 Stylosanthes scabra | reverse complement strand
GGAGTCTGTTTGGCAAACATGTTTTACCTACTGCTCTATACCAAGGAAGTGCAGTTTCGCTGGCTTTGCAGCTTGCTTGCAGTGTTCTGGTATGCTTCAAATGTTTATGGACCTTAAAATATCCCATGATGCATTTTGAGAAACAAGGAAGCTTGAAAATCTTGTCTACATCTCTATACAAGACTAGCAAATTAATATTATAAAATCTGTTTTGGTACTCTCACATAATGGGTTGGTCATTTAGATTGAATTGTTCTTTTGACAAGGCACCACACTATATATTTGCATATGTAGCATTAAATCCTTTTGGCTATGCCTCAAGCTTCACATGATTTTATGCGAGGTTTAGTATTGTTTTAGAATCTATATTTTGGGATTTTCAGAAGGTGTAGAGTTTCTTTAACAATTCATTATTCAAATCAATTTAATTCATTCCCTTTCTATCTGTGTGTAATATCTTTAGCTTCATGCTTCCTGATTTATGGTTCTTTTGGCTACGGATCTGCTGACTTGGTATTTTTGAACCTACATGATCCATTTGTTCTTTTGCTTTCACGAGGGACCCTTTTTTTGTTTAAGAGACACAGCCTACTAAAGATTTTAATTTTCAGTTACTGTCTAGATGAAAGATCTTATAGCTCTTCCTGGTAGTAATACTTGTCTATTGTTGCAGGTTATTGCTTGTCCATGTGCACTTGGATTAGCCACACCTACTGCTGTGCTGGTAATTTCTTCATAACAATCACATCCATGATGACTGTTTAATCTAAGCTTATGGCATTGTATGTGTATTTAACAGGTTGGAACTTCTTTGGGGGCTACAAGAGGTTTACTGTTGCGTGGTGGAAACATTCTAGAGAAGTTTGCCATGGTAGATACAGTTGTATTTGACAAAACAGGGACCCTCACAGTTGGTCGACCTGTTGTGACAAAAGTTATTGCTCCATCATGTTTACAGAATGAAAATTCAAGGTACTGTATAGCTTGATACATCAACTCATTAATCACAAAAAAAGTTATTTGAGAAGATTAAAAGGGCGTTTGTCGTTGTGTGAATTCTTCGTCAATACAAGATGATATCCTTTTTAGTTTTTACTCTGACTAAAAACCATGCGTTTTGCTGTGTGTATTCATGCAATCAAATAAATAGTTCTATTGTTCTAATTTACATTATGAGTATCAAAATAAACCATCTTTGTGTTGACATTTTCTTTCTTTTTTGGTTAAAAATAGTCTCTAAAAGAAATCTAAAGTCATTTTCCGAAACATAAATCTAGTTATGCAAAAAAATATGTATATACGCTATGAATTCTTCTGTTGAAGTTATCCGACTCAAATGTGATATAAAATTCATTTTTTAATTCAGCCAAACAGAAGACAATGCATGGTCTGATGTCGAAGTTTTGAGATTAGCAGCTGCTGTAGAATCAAATTCAGTACATCCAGTCGGGAAAGCAATTGTGGATGCTGCTCAGAAAGTTAATTGTACTAATGCTAAGGTTCTTCTTGCTCTATTCATCTTCCCCATCTTGACATCAAGTGTTCTCTCTGCTTTATTCTGTGACGAACTTTGCTTCAGTTCTCTCATCATATCACCCACTGTTCCTTGGTTTCTTCTTGCTCATGCAAATCACACGACGCTTTTGCTTTACATAAGCTGATGAATCAAATACATTATATAAAAAATTTTGGTGTAGTATTAAATATAATATCATCACCTTTAATTGTTATGGCATCTTTTATTTATTATGTTAATTTTTAAATTATTGATTAGTTTATCATATTAATAAAATGTATTTGCCCCAAATAATGGAAATAATAAGTGAAAATGCAAATTTGTTTGAAAATTAAAATAAAAAAAAGATAATAATATCATATTTGCCACCACGTTCTCTACTATATTACCTGGTGTATGTATGCATCTGAGTGTGCGCCGTGCCAGAAAGGGAATGATATCATAGTTCTTTAATACTCGGGGATTTTTGGCTTTCCATGAGCTAATCTGCCTATAATAACAGTTGGTTAATGGCTATTGAGTTGCTATTCTCTTGTAGAGGAGAAATGGCTGGGTATTTAACTTTGTTTCGTGCCCCCTTTTACTGTCGGTATATGCTATCTATATGATATCGACTTATTAATAGGCAATTTTTATTGCCTGTATCACTCATTGTCTAACGTACTTTTGTAAATAGAATTATAGAACCTTTCGGTGGTAATTTGTGAATAACTGCAATCTTTAATTCATGTTGAATATCTTGTCATAAAGGTTAGATTTGATGAAGACACCATTGTTGGCATATGCCTTACTGCAAATTTGCAGGTTGCAGATGGAACATTCCTTGAAGAACCTGGTTCTGGTGCAGTAGCAACTGTTGATAACAAAAAGGTCTCTGTTGGGACATTGGATTGGATCACTAGGTACTGGAGTATTTGATTTTCATCATGCTCTGAAGATACACAAGATAGGATGCACCTCAAATTTTATTTTGTTTTTTGAATTTAATTTATCATAAAGGAGGTTTTTTATTTTGGCAGCATATTGCTGGTTGTGCTTGCTTTAGACTCATCCATGTTACTAAGATACTGGATGGTAGCTTTTTTCTGCCCCTCCCCCCTCCCCCTCTCTTTTTTTTTTTTTTAAACTAAAAAGTATGGAAAAGTATATACCATAAATTTTGTTTAGTCGCAGAACCTTTTCTTTCCTTTTTCTTTATAAAGTTCTTACATCAGCATTTCCTTTGTATAGGCATGGGGTTAGCAGCAGTATACATGAAGAAGTGGAGGATTCTAAAAATAAATCTGTTGTCTATGTTGGAGTAAACGATACCCTAGCTGGCCTTATTTATTTTGAAGATGAGATAAGGGAAGATGCAAAACATGTTGTTGATGCATTATCTAAGCAAGGTATTGGGGTGTACATGCTGTCTGGAGACAAAAGGAATGCAGCTGAGCATGTTGCATCCCTTGTTGGAATCCCTAAAGAGAAGGTAAAAGGTTGCATACCTTGACATAGCTGAATTGAGTCATCTATTGCTTTATTACTCAGAAACTTCTACATTTACACTTTAACAAGTGTGGAGCTATAAACATTGACGATGTTCATGGCCCCATGCCTAGACATACTCTGTGCATGACTCCTGTTTACCTATGACAATTGATTCCCACCTTGTGGTATATGTTAGGGTGTGTGTGGGGTGTGTGTGTGTGTGACTGCTGCTATTTTAGACTTGCAGTAATTGATTCACACCTTGTCCATATATAAGCCTTTTGATGGCTATTTCATCTTTAGCATAGATGATAGATGTCTGTGTACATGTCTTTGTTCCAAATTCTTCTTGTACAAAATACCCCTGTCCCCCCTTCTCTTTTTGGCAAGTTAATGATTGTTAGTACTTGGAAAATTTTTGCCTATTGCAGGTTCTATCTGGAGTGAAACCAGATGGGAAAAAGAAGTTCATAAATGAACTGCAGAAAGATCAGAAGATTGTAGCTATGGTCGGTGACGGAATTAATGATGCAGCTGCCCTGGCCTCTTCACATATTGGTATCGCATTAGGTGGAGGTGTTGGAGCTGCTAGTGAGGTGTCTTCTATTGTACTGATGCGCAACCAGCTCTCACAGGTACTTTTTATTGCTTTAGATTCTTTTATTTTTTCTAATCTCCTTAAAACTTTCCTGTGTTGTCCAAAATTACCTTGCTTCACTTTTAACAGTATGTATGGCACGTTTTACTTCAGTTTAAAATGAATTTACTTCAATCATCTTAACTTTGAATCCAGATGATATAATGTATTTTAGGTATCTAATCTGTTATGAGTATGCAGCTAGTTGATGCTTTGGAGCTTAGCAGGCTAACCATGAATACTGTAAAACAAAATCTTTGGTGGGCTTTCATATACAACATTGTAAGTTCTTCTCCTGTCCAATATAGAAATTAATCTGCATTTACGAAGGTTGCTGCAGTGTTTATCTTTAATTTTATTTTATTTTATTTCATTTTTTGGTTCTGTGTATTTAGATAGTGATAGAGAGAGAGAACCCGTGTGATTGGTTAGTGGGAAAATTTGTATATTCAGGAGGGAAGATTCATTCTGATTCTGAATAGAGGAAATTAGTGGAAGGTGAACGGCTGTGAGCTGAATTTTCACGTTGGAATTTGAGCTCCACATCAATATGTTCTAACAGCTTATTTCATGCAACTCTTCGTATTAAAATGCAAAATGCAATCAGGGTTGAATCTAACAAGTATAATTTCCAAACACTTGATAGTAACATCAAGCACCACCATTTTACCTCTACGAAGAATATTGTCTTGTCTCATCGGTGTCTCTTATCTCTGTTACCAGCCCTACACTGTCCATTGCACCTTTTCTTTTTCTTTTTTTGTGTTTTTTATGCACCCATTAAAATAACTACATAAACACGTATCATCTTAAAATTTGACATTTTTGAGTCATGTTATAAGAAGAAGAATAACAAGAATTGCACTGGGTGGGGGGAAGAGTAGGACCTAGTAAGTACATAAAGAAGGCTGCTATGTTGGGAAATGCTTATTGTGCCTTTTTCTTAATTGTTCTACCGATGTTGCCATGATTTGATGGTGCTTAAATTTCTCTTGTCAAATCTAAGATCAACACTGTTATTTATTTATTTATCTTTTTTTACGGGTATTTATCATCATCATTATTATTTGGTGTATCTTGAACGTTCTTATGGAGTATATATAAAATGAACAAAACAAAGATAACTTATATTGTGTTTTGTTCCACTGTCATTGCAATACTTATTTTGTAACTAGTAGTTTAGTTCATTTCTTTGTATTATATTCAATCCAGTTTGCATTGGGACTGATTGTTCTTCTTTGTTGTTCTTCCAACGCTCCTATTGATTTTTTAATCTCTGTAAACGTGCTATTCAAATGGTGTGTTGTAATCTCATTTCTATATTTATACAGGTAGGGATTCCAATTGCGGCTGGTGTGTTATTCCCTATAAATGGAACCATGCTGACTCCATCAATTGCTGGGGCTCTCATGGGGTTGAGTTCCATTGGCGTAATGACCAACTCGTTACTTTTAAGATTCAGATTTTCCGAAAAGCAGAAACAGATACATGACATGTTGCCCAAGACCAAAATCTATATAGATTCTGACCTGGAAAATCAAAACCAAAACCAGAACCAGAAACTGAAATACCGTTATTAGATGTTAGGAGGCTCCTAATTCCTCATCCCGATGTCAAGTAGAGCATGCTAGCTATATACCTCATGAATTCTAAGTTCTAGCCTTGATCTTCGCCATCACAGTAGTGGGGACACCATAGTAATTTACATGATGATGTATGTAAAATTAGAGGATATGAAAACAATTTTTTATTTGACCTAAAAATAAAATAAATTCCATAACCATTTTGGGTTTTCCATCCTGTTGATATTATATTAACGTTTTCCATGTCATGTCATGCCTTTAAATTCCAATCTAATATTTAAGGATTAGTTATTTGTACACTAAAATTAGTTATTAATATATAATATATATTAAAATATAAAATTAGTGTATAATATATATTAAAAATGATAAAATTATGTGTATTCATATATAAATACATAATAATTGATTTTGATGTGTAAATAGAATTATTAAACATTTAAAAGTGGGAGTCTAATTGAATTTCTTTTAGACTAAAATAGAATGTTTTAAATATTATGGATTAAAATAAGATTTGTTTCTATTGTTAGATATCAAAATAGTATTTTACTTTTTTTATTATACGGAATTATGGATTGAATAATTCTCGATCTTAAATACCAAAATAGTATTTTTACTTTTTTATTTTTTGTTATACGAAATGAATAACTCTTAATATTAGATATCACAGCATTAGATGATACACCTACCCTCAATGTATATAAGTTCTCTTTTATTTTTAATTTTTTTTTTTTTTTGTATTAAAGTGGGCGAAAAGAAATAAACAAAGATGCACAAACTACTCGGGGTAAGATAACACCTCTCTCATCAATATGATGCTTTACACTTTCCGTCACTTTGTTAGCCTCTCTATATATTTAAAAAAAAAAAATTTCAACAATGTTAGATAAACAATAAAAATTAGCTAAAAATATTTAATTTTCTATTTCTTTAGATTTCGAATGTTTTATTTTTAAAAAATGCAAAGTTGATTGATTGTTAAATTACTTTAGATTTCGAATGTTCTATAGTTTTATTATAGACATTTTACAAATATTCTATTTTTAGTTGGTTGATTTATTGATTAAAAATATATTAATTACCTATACTTTTCCATTTTTTTTCCTTTCAACATAAATATAGTTAAATACTTGGGTTACATAGAGTTTAAGTACTCGAGTTTTTAACACATTGCTTCATCATGTACTCTGTCATACCAAAATTAACTATCAAAATCAGCCACCGTATAAAAATACGTATATACTTTGCTTAATCCCGAATGAGTGAGTCATGCGTTTTGCTCTGCTCTTTTAGGCTTTAGCAACAACTTCATCCTCTGCTTTCTGTATTTTTATGTTGGATTTTGGTTTCTTTTTTATTGTTGGTGAGCTTTATTTTTCTTTTTCTTGTTTGATTATAATCAATTTTTTTGTATTACAAAGTTCAAGCCAACTCCAAGAGGAGCTCAGGAGGGACGGAACAAATCAAAAACAAAATGATGAATCCCCAAGTAAATACTTTCCCTTTTTGTTTTTAGATCACTATTCCAAATCGCAAAATGGGATATCACTTTCGGTTTAAGAAACGACATGTTCCATTCCTCATTATTGAAGATAATTTTGTTCTTAATTTTCTAAAGATTCCACATCACTCCAAAGAAAACCATCCTCCACATGTCATGCTACATTTTTTCCGACCTTTCTATCCATCCACACTTCAAAGCACTCTTTCACATTAATTGACAACATCCATATGATATCCTACTCCACCTCCCATCTCTCAAGATTATAACCAAATTTTATAATACAAATTAGTGCATGTTTGATTATAATATAGGAAATAGGTTAAGTGCTCTATGGTTTACGGTAATCCAATAATCTTAACCGTTGATTTTAATTTGTATATATTTTAAAATTATTTTATAATTGAAATCAATGGTTAAGATCGTTGGATTACCATATACCCTGGTAGTGGCGGAACCAGAATTCTAATACTGAGACGGTCAAATTCTTAGAAGAGAAACGCTTAAAGCCGCACTATAATTTATATTGGCTAGCAATTTATTGAATTGTTTAATAGTTTAATATTGTATTTTTAGCCAATACTTTTATATATTAATGACTAACTACAATAAAAAAATAATAAATTATAATTATTGATCGCATAGTATTATTTTTTTATATTTTTTCTTCAAATTTTGCAATATTTTTAGCTTTAGTTTTTTTATTATAATTAACTAAGACAAATATTACCAAGTATTTTTTTTTATCAATATTAACCAACTCTTTATCTTTTATACTATTAGGATTTATAATTCACCGTTTATAATTTAATATTTAAAGTTTATAGTGTAAGATACGACTAATGTCATATAATCTTTAGATATTACGTATAAAAATATGTTTTCTACTATAATAATTCTATTTGTATACTAAAATCAACCACTAAAATCAAATATCATATATTTATACATAAATATATATAAATACATGTATAATTTTATTATTTTCAATGTTTATTTTATATTTTAATATGTATTATATACTAATAGTTAATTTTAACGAATAATTTTAATGTGCAAATAGTATAATTATTTGTTACTAAATATTAGTCCAAATAATAAATTTAATTAATTATATGATATTGTTTATTAATTCATTCATATTTATAAAATTATTGTATGAAATCATCAAATTTTATATTAACATTATGTTTTATATATACATATATGAAGAAGTTGAAAATTTTGGGGGACCATAGCCCTTGCTGGCCCCCCTTGGCGAGTCCCTAGAGCACCTGCTTCCTATAATATAATTATAGTACGTGTTTAAATTTTATAATTTGATTACTGTTTAAAAAGAAGTGTTTGATTATAAATGAATTTTGAAGTATAATTTAAAAAGTCATGAGTCTGAATTTTGATTTCGATTATTGAGTTTTATTATTATTTTGAGAGCGTTTGATAATAATTGTATTTTAAAATATAATTTGGAATTGTTTGATTATAATCTTAATAATATAATATGAGTCTAAATTTTATTTTAATTATTGAGTTTAATTATTACTTTTAGAATGTTTGATTATAACGGTATTTTGAAATATGATTTTAAACAAGTTTAATTTTAAACATGTTTAATTATAAATTTAAAACAAAATTATAAAGTATTATCTATAACATTCTATTGAATCTTCAGTAATCTATATCTTCAAATTCTCTATTTTTTTCTTGCTACACGCAGTTAAGGTGTCATATTCGTTTTAAGCCTTGAAATATGTCTTAGCATGGGTGAAGGTTGGCCAATAAGACAAGTCTATTAAGTGTTATAATGGATGGTAATTTATATGTTCTTATTCTTTCAAATTCTCTTTATAGTGCAAAAATCAAAGTATATAATTATGAGAATCAAAGCAAAGAAAGTGATAAATTCTGAGAAGTTCAGCATTAATTAGAGAGAAAAATGACGAAAGACGCAGTTGATCAAAGAAAACATGAAGTGTCTGATTACTAAGTAAAAAGAGTAGATTGATTGAAATGTAGATTCATAGGTTTCTTAGTGTATTGTATTTATATATATAACATATTAAAATTATTGATTAATTTAACTAAATATAACCCACATATATAACTATTTCTTCTAACTTTTGTACAAGAGTATGTCAGAGTTAGGTTGTAAAACTTATCAAAAAATATTGATATAACAATGAGCTTCAATCATCAAAAGTCTTTTTTCCTTTTTTTTTTGTTTCGTTGTCTTTTGACATACTGATGGTTATGTATATAAGAATAAAATTGGAAAAATAAATTTGAGTAAAAAATTGACTGTAAAAAATTCACGTCAAGGATAAAATTGAATTTTATTTTAAATATTAAAAATAAAATTGAATTAAATTAAACGTTAAGATATTTTTAAAAAATTTTAAAAATATTAAAGACAAAAAATATATTTATTTTTTTTTGGTTATTAGGGTATAGTTTTTTTTTTCAATAATAGGGTGTAGTTTTCTTAGTCACATATATTCTAATGTTTTTGGAATATCTGCGGACCATTTTTGTGAGATTCTAAAAAGCCCAAAGGCGTAAAAGGGAAAAAAGAATGATAATACCAAACTTGATGTGACAGTCTAGTCTACGTAATATATAAAAGGTATGATGGCCAAGATCAAATACAGAACCTAGTTATTCCACGGTCCGGGGAAGATGACGAGCAAGACCACAAGGCCACTGGCACCGTGTTGGCGGCGGTCGCGATTCCTTGGAGTTCCAGAGGAGCTGGTAGTTGAAATCCTGGTGCGTGTTCCAGCGACGTGTTTGATTCGTTTAAAGAGAGTGTGCAGGTGATGGAGAAACCTAATCTCCAGCCCCGAATTCGCCAAATACCAAGTTCAGCGCTCAATTACGCACGGTGTGCCAACCTCGCAGGCACGAATAGCCTATTCTAGCCAGCTCTGCTCCCTAAGAAGAATCGGATTTTTGCCCTTACACTCTGTATTCGATAACCCATCGTGATCTGCTAAAGTGGTTTGCGTGGAGGCAGAACGCAACTACGATGTTGTTGGTTCCTGCAACGGCTTGTTGTGTTTGTTAGTTAGGACAGGTTCCAGATCTAGTGTTATGTTGTGGAACCCTTGTACGGGCTTCACATCGGAATGGCTGCAAATGGAGGCATTCGTCATAACGTGTGCCTTTGGCTATGATCACGTGAATGACAGGTACAAGTTTTTTGCCGCTGCGAGTATTCGTAAATCCCGTGAGTTTGTAAGCAAGATTTTCACGTTTGGTGTGAATAATCATTGGAAAGCAATTGAAAATTCTCCATTATTTTTCAATTGCTTTGCGATTGAGCTGAGAGGGGAATTTGTGAAGGGCACTTTTAATTGGGTGGTTCGTATTCCTGACGGGAACTCAGTAATAGTTTACCTTGACTTGGGGACGGAAACTTATGGTCAGTTGTGTCTTCCAGAGAGGGATCCGGATGATGATTTCAGTGTAATCCCGGTGATAGGTGTGTTGAGGAACTGCCTTTCTGTTTGCTTCGACCATAAGAAAACTCATTGTGCTGTGTGGCTTCTCAATAAGAACCAACGTTGGAGTCAACTGGCCATGATCCCCCACCAGACCCTTACCTTTGCATATGTTATAAAATTTAAATGTTTAAGTATCCTGTATATCTCGGAAGATGATGTTCTTCTGGTCAGAGACCGAGGCAACCACAAGTTATATCTCATTTACTTAAAAGGATGGGAAGATAGTTTTGCCTATGATTGACAGCTCCAGCGACGGCCATGGAACGCCTCTGTCTGTGCGAACAGGTAGAAGGACTTTAGTTGTTTATTATCCAAGCTTGCTTTCACCATCCTTGATGGTGTGATGTTTAGCTGAAGGCTTTGCTGTACAACTTCTAGGCAAATAGACTTTCTTTTTTTGCTTTTTTGAATTATGTAAGCAGTAAGCACTGCGCTTTTTTACTCCTTATTGTCTTTAGCAATTTTACACCAAGGCCTAGGCAAGTAGACTTTCTTTATTTTGCTTTTTTACTCCTTAGCCATGTTGGTTTATGCCCTTTTGCCCTTTAACTATAAAATTTTATACTCTAATTAAAAAGCCTTGATCCAAGTGTGAGAAATAGCCAAAAAAGAAAATTATATGGTTCTGTCTATGTATATCCTTCTCAAGATTGTGAAGCATAACATCGACCAGATCACCAGGCATAGTTTCAAATGAACACAATTCAGAAATATGAAATTGGTTTCCAACTATTCTTTTAAGGATGAGTCTTATTCTCTCTCTCAGTGCTGATGACAAGTAATGAAAGCACCACCAAGGTGCCTCTTTGTTAATAAGCCTTGAAGCTTAGAAAAAGTGAAGAATGAATGATGTGACAGTGTTACAACACGACTAATTAACTCTATTTGCTATTATAGCCTCGAGCTAAGGCTGGTTCTTTTTCAAGGGATATTCAAATCAGAAGCTGATAGTTTGAGTCATCAAAAGCTACAACCAAATATCGAGATATTAGTATACTACCGCAGAGGCTGTTCGTAAAAGTTAAAAGGATAGTAGATAATACACAATGATATCTAATTATCTATATTACCCAAGATTAGGAGGGGGCAACAGTACAAAAGATTAAAAAAAAAAAAAAAGGGTTCACATTCTCATACTAGACAACAGAAGTCCATGCAGTACTTGACAATAATTTCCAGGTTAAGAAGATTCAGGTCTATTTATGGGGTTATAACATGTACAGGCAAAAGTACTGCTGCACTAGCCCCTTCTCCCAACGCTAATAGCAATAATTGCAATGTCCCCTCAAGTTTCTTGAGCACCTCTCTTTTAGCTGAACATGCAGTGCGGATTGCTTGGGCTTACGTATTAACAACCGCTTCAGTAGCTTTTGACAGATTTGAAACTGAAGAAGCCCTAAGGGCATCCTTCATCTTTTCCAAAACTTCAATCAAAACCCGATTCTCTTTCTCATACTGCAAATATAGATTCACCAAAATTATAAATCAGAGGCACATCAACATTCAACGTAATTGAAAGTTCTAGTAAGTAGTAACTAGGTAAAAAATAGTTTTAAGAATTTCATTGTAACTTCTAAGATGTTTTATCCATCTCAGGTAATGTTCCACAATCCTAAACTAGAAGCTTAGTACAAACAAAACCAAGCATTCCATTAAAGCTTTTGTGGCTTGGTGTAATATAAGAGTTTTTGATAAATGCTCATAAATAAGACAGTTCTTCAAAACATTATGTTCTTCATAACAGATGTTAAATAACCAGCAACAGTGAGAACTTAAATGTGTCGAGTTGTAAAGATAGGAAAGATGATTTTACAAGCAAAGCGATTGAGATAATAACACATTTTGCCGTAAAAACACTAAAGATACAACAGGATCTTTTGAAACAGAAAGGAAATATTTATCATAGAACTTTTAATACATCAAGAATGCAACAATCTTGCTTAATCACTATCCATTTGAAAACAATCCTTGACCATCACATCAAAGAGTACGAACACAATTGACAATAATATCCCAAAGCATGCTGAGTGCCAAAGAAATCTCTATAAAAGCAAGCATTGAGTTACAAAGTCCAAACCAAAGCACCAAAAGATTGACGCCCTTGATTTTACTTGAGAAACAAAGTTATAAGCAACTTGATCATAGTGGGTTGTCATATACTAGCTAATTGCCAATATTAAACAGACTGTAAATCAACAGAGAAAAAAATTAGTTTACCGAGCTCCGTTGGCAAGGGCGTCAGATGCAGGCTGTGGTCTCCCACACTCAATATACAACTTCGACACCCTACGATAGAAATCCACAACTTCTCTCCAATTTCTTAGTTCCTTTGCTAGAGCAGCAGCATACTCCATGTGCTTCGCTGCATCCCATGGTCTAGTTTACTCGTGAAGGATAGATATAGAGAACAACAGTCCAAAACAACAAATGTAACAGCATTTAAGGATAGCAGAGAATGATCAGTGTCTTCACTTAGATGAAGAAAGAAACAATATTTAGAAAACCACCACTACACACTCAGAAAGGAAGTTCCCGGCAGCGGAAAACCACCACTTACAAACAAGCAAGAAAACAAAAAACCCGAGCCCTTCAATCAATGAATTAAATTTGGCTGAGCTATGAACCAATAAGAAAAGGGGGGAAAAAGGCCGGCTGCGACTGGTTTCAAGGACCAGTACATTGAAGCTGGTCGTTTTGGACATTTTGTTAAAATAACTGGGGTTATAAATGTACATACATATGGAACTCCACAACAAAAATAACAGGTGCACCCCGTCCTACTTGAAATACCATATATCACTCATTTGGCTTATCATACTGGAAAACTTTTCTCTAAATGATAAATCTTCCTGTGATCAATCAAAGAATAAAGCAAGACATGCAGTAGACAGTGCGAAGAGGGGAAAATTTAAAAAAAAAAAATAGAAAGAAAAATAAAAAAACTACATGTGATAAAGGATTGATAAATGTGTTGTGTGCTTCATTGTGCCTCATCGTGTGGAAGGTCTTTTATGCTTGGTATGAATCAGGAAAAGCTACAAGGTCTACTATCTAAAAAAGTTCTCATAAACATGTGCTTGCATTGTGCGGAAACAGAACAACAATAATACTATCATACAATGCCTCAATTGATTAGCATGATGAGGAAAACTCAAATAGAGTTAGATAAATTAAGCTCTTGTAGAGAAAACTAACATTAACAATATTTAGAGGATATATTGATAATAAAAGAAATATTTTCCAGGAAGGAGAAGTGCTATGAAATAGTGACATAGCAAAGATGGCTAAAAGGGAATAAAACGGTGAGTAAAACAAATGTTGTCCATTTAATAATTGACGAAAATTACAATAAGTGAAATAAATAACAGTACAAGACTTTAGATTCTTCAATCTATTCTATTGTTGCCACAGCCACCACCTAATAATGATTAAACATGGAAGCAAATATTAACTGAATCCCTTCGTTCCAGTTTTGGTTTCAAAATTATTGCATAAAGTGTAACAACAACACTCCATAAATAGATAGTAAAGTGAAACAACAGAGTTTGATGAGTGAATTTTAGGAGGAAAGAAAGAAAATTTGATCGAGTTACAAGAAGGAAACAATATAATGTTAGCAAATGATTACAAATATAGTTTTAAGGATCAAATAGAGAGTAGAAACTTCATTCATTTTCATCATAATGACTTACACTGAGATTCAACCTTGAAAAATTAGGCCAACTTACTAAGCTACTTTGATAGCTTAAACTTACATTATTGTGAATAATGTCATGATTGAACACATACAGAGTGTTGAAATGGAGGGAAGGCTAATACAATGGAGAGATTAAAACAAGGAAGACTGTGTAGACAAGAATGGAAATTAAGATGACCAAATTGGGGTTCAAAGGAGTGAGCAACTGAAGGAACGGTACAAATTCCTTCTTGTTGGTGAATCTGATCCACAAACAAAAACGCCTTCAGCTGCATTGTCTCCTGAGGATCTTTCAGATTCTGAGTGGCATTGCTTGGTTTGCATGTCCTTTGTGTTCTACCCTAATCAAAGGGCTCACATCCGTTAACTAATTAAACCCTAAACTAAACCATTCCCTACACGCACAATCCGCATAAATCGCGAGTTCTGGACTTCTATTCAAAACCTTCCCAGCGTTAAGTAAAAAAGTTCCACTGCACCGAACATAAATCATCCCCAAAAAAACCCCACCTCTGGGACTAACCGAACCAGATCCATAATAAACTTAAAAAGGGGATGAAAATAACGTACCCGCGTCTCAGTATAATCCGATCCGATTATTCGAAAAGGGGACGCAGGGACCTTCAAGAATGTGACCCGCTACGCCTGCTAACTCCCCAAAACGTATTACTTCTTCACCCACAGCCCACCGTCGACACTCGCAGACCCGTGCCTTACCTCCTCTCCAGCGACTTCGCTAACGTGTCATTCTATCGTGCTCATCTCTTTCCCCTCGTAACCAACCACACTTCACGCTTCCTCACTCTAAAGTCTAAACCCTTTCGTGCCTCCAGGGTCCTTGTTCGTGCACTAATTTGAGCCAATTTTCTTGCTTTAATTTCTGTTATGCGCTTTACCTAATTAAATGCCTTATAATGATGTTTAAGTTCCACAAATCTTACTTTATAACCAAGTTAAATCGAAATTGCAAACCCGCCCCTCCACTCCTCATATTCACTCCCCCTCCCCTCTAACAGCTAAAGAACTTTTAACATCATATCTCAAACTAAAGAATTACAGAAAGAAAATGCAAAGAACTTTTAATATCATATAAAATTTCTCAAACTAAAGAACTGCAGAAATCTTAAGTCTGAATTTCACTTCAAAAGAGAAAATGCTTTAAGCAAAATGTCACTGTATTCTCATAGTTCAACAATCTCCGTAGACGCTCTGGTTTTCACCATTGAAAAAACTGCAACACCTGTTCTTAAAATCATGAACACATAAAATGTATCAACCACATATTATTTAAAGAAAAAATAAAAACTAAAAAAATTACCGAAAATGCATATACCTATCACATCATTACAGAAGAAGATGAAGCATCTGTTAGAATATATTAGTATCAATTAGGATATTTATATTTTTTAGTATGATGATACTCATAATTATAAGATATTAGCACAACTAACTCATTCTGAATACGATGAATCAAGTTTACAGGCTACAACTATTGTTACTTATATACACTTCACAAAGAGAAACTTGTAGAAGAAGAAACCTAATCCTATAACTAACTCAACAGCTGTCACACTAACTAATTTAACAGCTGTCACATCAACTAATCATTCCATAATTAGCACAACTAACTTAACAGCTGGCATAATTAACTCTAACTGCTACTCATATCATCTCACAGAGAAGAAAGCTTAAGGTATCATAGAGAGTGAGAGCAATGCTTTATGTGAGAGTTGGTTGAAGTGTTGTTTATATAAGAGAGCGAGGGAGGGAAATAACAGAATGGGAGAGAGCGAGATCGAGTTCTAACGTTCTAACAGAATGCTGCCTCGATCATGCATAGTGTAAGTCATTGCTGAATCAGCATTTCAGTTTTAGATATTTTATATTTCGATTAGTTGCTCTCTATAAATGCTCTTGTAATGAGCTCAATTGAGCGCAACAAGAGTTTCTCTGTTCTCTCCCTCCCATAACTATCATATACTCCTTCCGATTCTAACCGTTCTTTTCAAATTTTATTTATTCCCCCTCCCTCCCCCTTTTTTTTTTTAAACTAAAAAGAATTTGTATATTCAGGAGGGAAGATTCATTCTGATTCTAAATGGTGTAAATTAGTGGAATCTGAGCTGAATTTTCACGTTGGAATTTGAGCTCCACATCAATATGTTCTAACAGCTTATTTCATGCAACTCTTGGTATTAAAATGCAAAATGCAATCAGGGTTGAATCTAACAAGTATAAAACAACTGATAGTAACATCGAGCACCACCATTTTACATCTAACAAATTTTTAAGTTTTCATTGTTCATGTTGTTGGTGATAAATTGCTCAGTAATTGGCTCAAAATTAAGGCTGGTATTTTATTAAAGATTCCCAGCGTTAGCAGTAAGCGCTTTTCATAGAATATAACAAGTTTTAATTAATTTAATATAAGGGCGAAATACATTTATCTCGCTTGATATTTGACGAAATTCTTTTTAATTATACCCTGTTTTTAAAATAAACTTTTTTTTTTCTGAAATCTAGATAATATTGTATTTGGTAGTCTTATACTCTATAAATGTAACACAAATCACTATGAATGTAACACAAATCAATCTTGTTTATACTCTAAAAACGGAACACAAATCATTATGAATGTAACACAAATCAATCTTGCCTAAGTGATAAATAGATAGCGAGTGATATATCATGGAAAAATTTTCACATGTTCCATCCACTTTAATGGAAAATTTTCATATTGTACTGCACATAACAGATTTGTATGTTTGGAAATACTAGATACATCCTTGAAATTCATAGAAAACTTGGGATACCTTAATGGTTCGACGGGCACTAAAATCGAGTTTTTAAAAGAAGGCCACATTTTTGTTGGGCCGATCATTAAAGTCATAGACTCAAAATGGATGGATATGGATCATTATTATTACTATTATTATTATTTGACATTTCTTTTTTTTTTATTTAAAAAATATAAGATATTGCCCAAGAAAAATATAAGACAATATTTTCTATGCTAAAAATGAGGTGTATGAAAATATAGCTAAATTCCTTAGTTTTAGCTAAATGGGTATTAAGAAGAGGCAATATTTCTCACTGATGCTCTTCACATAATAGTATTCAAATTGCAATAGATGTGTAAAATGAAAAGCCATAAAACAAAAAAAAAAAAAACATACATCAAACTAAAAATATGTACCTAAGACATTTGTACATAGCAATGTATGTGTATATTTTCCCCCTCTCCCATCTATTAAAAATGTTACAAATATCAGTTTCTTGCTGTTCTCAGCTATTCCAATTCTGTATACCCACTTAGCAATCCCAAAACCATAAGGAACATAAAAAATTTCCGAACGATGATCTGGAAAGATATTCAATAAGTTCAGAATCCAAGTGACCGGGCAAATCATTCGAACTTTGCAGCTTCAAATGAGACCCTTCCAAAACACCCTCACTGCTACCTTTCTGTTTTCCAAATTAACTTGCATTTGTCTTATTTGAGTTGCAAAAAAGGTGTTCAAACCATGTAAGTCATGCCAACCTGCATCAGATGTGAATGGGGTACACTTAAGTTTGTGATACCCCTCCTGCAGTTCTTTCTCAGAAAAGCATAAAAATAGTTAATAACTAGCTTCTTTAGGAACCAGGAGTCTTTCCTAGCCCGTATATCCCCATGACCAAGAAGATAAACAACTCCAGATTCTTTAGCTTTGCGTATAAAAGATAACTCTCTTTCAAGACTCTGCTCAGCGTCAAGCACTGGGGGATTATTTGGAGATGCTGGAGCCACCTCCTCTGATGTGCTTGCTTCAAAAGTGGGAATGTTGGTATCATTAAATTCGGCCAGAAGGGGAACTCCGAGTGAGTAAACACTCCCATTGGGAGCTATGAGAACCCTATTAGCAGAATAGTCATCTTCTGAATCACTATCATCATCCCCATCACTCTCAAGTGACCTCTCCTGAGCCTCCCTACGTATAAACTTCTCTAGGCTCTCCATCAATAGCTGCTCAAAAGTCTGGTGATTTTCTTTGCGAACATCTTTGTAACCATACCTGTTGGCATATAATATAACAGAGGATCAGACTTGTAAGTAATTTTTCTCTTGATTAGATGTAGAAAAAAATAGGGGGGAAGTGGGGAATTGGAGTAGAGTCCCAAAAAGAAAAAAAGGGATTACATTTCTTTTCTTCTTACTTTGATGGCTCTCCAACTAAGCAATGCCTATAGGAGAGAAAAGGATTTTTTGTTCTTTTCATTCTCTTTCTTTCATCTTACATCATCTAAGCAAAGTAGAACGACATTCTAATTGCAGGATTAGTATGTATTATTACTTTATTAGGACTTCACACACAAAGTATGCCAGGGTAAAACATAAAATATACGTTCAATTCACAAACAAATAACTACTAACAAAACTGTCAAAATTGTAATAAGATTTCACAAAAGTAAACTTTTTTTCCAAGAATCCCTAATATAATTTTATCTATATTATGTCATGAAATAAATGCCTTGACAGATGATCATGTTAACATTTCCTTTTTCCAATATATTAAATTTCCCCAAAACTAGACCACTTGCATGAATATTAAGTTTGTAGCCCAGTGGTCACATATACACACCACACGTGTTCAAAAGAAAATTTGAGATCATTACCTGGCAATACAACGAAATATATGGTAGCTTTTCTGGCAGACTCGTCGGAACAGGAACCTTTCACTTTGAGGTACCATAGAAACTGGAACATACTTGATACTCACAAATATGATCATGGAGTGTATTGCAGGAAGTGTGGTTAGAAAGTGTCCAAAAATTCCTGGAATCCCTTTGACCAACTCATTATAAAGTAAACCAATCCCGGGAGCTCGTATTGTCCCCAGATTGGAGCCTAATTCTCGCATTAAATCCATTGACAGCTTCTGCTTGACTTCAGTTTCATATTTAAGTTTGCTTCCGTAATTCCATACAAACATTATAAAAAACATTATTATGGCAAAGACCAGTATAATCCAACTTCCATCTGGTATACTACACAAAACTGAGGAAAAGAAAGCCAACTCCAATCCCAAGAAGACTACCACAAAACTTAGTACTATGACGATGTGTATCTGCCATATAAGGATCATAACAAGAGTTACTAAAACAGTGGTCATCATCATCACCCCCAGCTCAGCAATGCCTGAAAAAGATGAAAGGTTACAAGCTCACGATAAATATATTTCATATTCAAAACAACACTAAAATAAAGAGAAAAGTTCAGTGCCTAAAACCCAAGAGCTTCAACTTCCTCCTCCTATCTAAGACAGCAGAGCAAAAATAGTGTTTAATCTATAAATTCAACATTAAAAGTGGAAGTTTATCCCCAGCAATGTTTAATCCATGAATGCTTGCTGAACGGGTTGGATCAGATAACTTTTTTTATAGGAGGTTGGATCAAATATATTAATGAATAGGTCATAGGTTTAATTGCTCGTACTGCACATCAATTTTGTACTTAGTCTGTAAGTATCATTATAAACCCCTGACATTGGAAAGAAACAACCTCCCCTCCCTCTGAACTTTTAAATATCCAAAAAAGGAAGGTTTGATGTTGTCATTTCAAGTAGGATGATGATGGACAATTTTTAAAAGCTTGCAGATGGAACCAAACATATCTTTACAGTCTATATGTACAGAATGTAATAACTGTTAGAATAGAGTTTCAAAAGAACTGTGCAATGATAGTTGCACACAGGTTTCTTGATGCAAATTAGATCCTGTTAAACATGAATCAATCACTGCTATTATTAATTATTAACTGTATTTGAGGATATATTTAAATAGTTGATATCCCATTGAACATGTGAAACTATTTACAGTTCAACAGGTGATAATAAATTTGATAAATTACCTTGACAGATTAAAATAAAGAAATTGAAATA
>JASCZI010151159.1:0-22590 GCA_036250425.1 Stylosanthes scabra | reverse complement strand
ATCGGCCTCGTACTCCTCAATCTCGGAGGCATCGTCCTCGTCCTCCTGGAAAACCCACCTCGATTCCGTGGAGTCCATCGACGAGCCCCTCTCTGGATCCCCGTACTCAGCCATCACCCCCGCGCAGAAGAAGAGCTCAAATCGAAGGTTCAGAAATGACGGGAATAAGAAAACAAGTTGGGAATTTTAGGGTTTAGCATAGAGATTTGGGAATTGGAGAGGAAATTGAGCTGAATCTGATTAGAAGGAGAGGAAGGTGGAGATCACGAGCATGGTGGTGGTGCGGTGAAAAAATGGAAACGACACGTGATGCAGATGTCGTTTAAGTGTGAAAAATGGAGAGTAACTGTGTCAGCGTCGTCGTTGTAAGTTGTAACTGAATCTTGCGCTCAATTCATTCAGCTGCTACAATACTGTACTCCACAGTCTCCACCGCCGTGCCATCATATGCATGTGTTTTCAGTTCACGTGCTAAAGAATCAAATTTCATTGATGCTTTTTCTTTATTTCTTTATGGATTTTCATGGGTAAACATTGTATAAAGGCTACAAAGTAGAAAGTGCCACGCTTTCTTTTTCTTCTTTTTTCTGTTTTTTGTATTTTTTAACCTTCTAAGTTCTAACCAATAAGTATGGTTAGGCGCTTCTTACAAAATTAAAATCCGCCACCAATGATGGTTGATTTTAAACGAACAGATTTTACTATTAGAACGAATAAATTTTTTAAAGTAAATAACAGATTTTTAACATGTTCGTGTCAACTATAAAATATGTTCGTTGTATATATAGATTTCTGTCAGATTTTTAAAGCAAACGAACAAGTTTTAAAATCTGTTCGTGTCAACTATGAAAACATGTTC
Organism: Stylosanthes scabra; assembly: GCA_036250425.1. Classification (NCBI taxonomy): domain Eukaryota; kingdom Viridiplantae; phylum Streptophyta; class Magnoliopsida; order Fabales; family Fabaceae; genus Stylosanthes; species Stylosanthes scabra. Next base: position 21,731 of record JASCZI010151159.1, on the reverse strand, counting down.
GTTGTATATATAAAAATCTGTTCGTTTGGGACTTGGTTGGAGGTGTACACCAAAAAAAGGTATACATGTAGCATTACCGATTATTTTAATTTTAATATAGCTTAAATGTATTATAAATTGTTTAGAAAAGCTATTTTAAATTAAATTATAACAAAACTTTTTAAACATTAAAGGGTAAATTATGCTTATATCCACAAAGATTTTAATTTGGTAACCGAATAAAAACATCTCTAAGGTCAAAATTTAATTTGATTTGAGTCACAAACACTATCATATCAATATTTGTAAGACTATACGCCTTAAATATTAATATTAAATTGAGATTAAAATAATCAACACAAACAATTAAAATTAAAATATTTGATTTCAATTTATTTATATTTTATATTATTTATTTGAATTAATTTATATGTATCATTATACATCTTTATATATCTTTTATCTTTTTTTATTTTAATTTTTGATGTTAAAGTACATTATTTATATGTTATACGTAACTGTTTCTATGTTATTTTATATTATATTTATATATTTTGTGAATTTTTTTATGTTAATATTTACTTTTTACGTATTGAAAATAAAATGTATGAATATATAAATAGTACATATATTACTGTATTTATTTTACTAAAATAATTATACACGTGATAATATTTAATTTTTTATTAAAATCATTTTTTTATTCCAATCCAAATTTTAATTTCAAAGAGTTGCTCTAACAAAATTAGCTCTTGCCATATAGCATAAATAGAATATACTCAAAAAGTAATATATAATTAACTTTTTTATATCTTATGAAATCATTGTTAATTAAATTAATATTATCTTTTAAAAAATAAAACAAAAGGCAATACATAGTTAACCCACCAAAAGATTTAATTTACATTCATTAGATAATTATTAGAGAAATCCTAATTTATTCTCTTAATAATTTTCTTAAGAGTTAAATAAATAAAAAAAAGAAATATTATCTTTTATAAACATAAAAAATATTAAAACTTTTTTATTTAAAAATTAAAATATTAAAAATAGTTAGAAATCTGAATAATTTTTCTTGACTTATTGTTGAGGAGATGAGGCACTTTATCTAATTAATTATTATTATTATTATTATTATTATTATTATTATTATTATTATTTGACATATATATTTTCCATCAAATTGATTGATTAGAGAAATGTTGTTTATTTATATTTATTTTGTGTAGTTTCAAGAAGCTTCCACCCACAAAATTACATTACGCAAATACATACATTATACGCACCACAAACCTAACAATTCCAAACCCTAATCCTCTCACTCTTTTCTCCTTCTCTCTCTCATACTCCACACTCTTCTCTCTCTCTCTCTCTCTCTCTCTCTCTCTCTCCCCAGAAACGCTGCGACCACCATGTCTCACTTCGGAAGGTCAGGACCGCCGGACATCTCCGACACCTACTCCCTCCTTGTACTCAACATCACTTTCCGTAAGCTCAACCTCTTCCCCTTTCTCTCCCTCTCATTATGCTTCTTCTCTAATATTTTAACCTAACACTATCCCATCTCCGTTTTTCTTGTTTCAATGTCGTTGAAGGCACAACAGCCGACGACCTCTTCCCTCTCTTTGACAAGTACGGCAAGGTCGTCGATATCTTCATCCCCAAAGATCGAAGGTACCTCTTCTTCTCCTTCTTGTTTTTTTTGTTTCACTCACCGCCACCTCTTTTTCCCTTCAATCTCAATGCTTTATTTAAATTTTATTGATGAAGGACTGGCGAGTCTAGGGGTTTTGCCTTTGTGCGTTACAAGTATGCTGATGAGGCTCAGAAGGCCGTTGAAAGGCTTGACGGTAGGCTTTTGTTTTTGATTCTTATTTGATTTTTCGAAAGATAATATCTTTTCATATTTTCCGTTCTTTGAATTTTCTTGTTCAGGAAGAATGGTTGATGGTCGGGAAATAACTGTTCAGTTTGCAAAATATGGCCCCAATGCGGAGCGCATGTATGTTATCTTTTTCCATGTCCCTTAAAATTCGATATTTTATTTGTGTTCTCTAATCAATTGGACATGGGTTCTTTATGTTTGAAAAACATTGCGCAACCTTAAATTTATTGATTTTGTTTCTTGATCATGGACGATGAGTGTTGGTTACCATCTTGAATGGATGAACTAGGTTGTTATACGTCGGAAATTGACAATTTGGATTTATTTGATTTACAGTCACAAAGGAAGGATTATTGAATCAATGCCTAGAACAAGGAACAGGTCAAGGAGCCGCAGCCCAAGGAGAAGGTGTGTTGTTCTTTTTAGTTTTTATATATCTGAAAGCTTGTTTTGACTCTTTGCTGTTACACTTGAATTCATGAAAGCCTTATCTCATTTACTCTGATTCTGATTCTACGCTGTAATGAGCTTTTCATCTCTTTTATGATTGGGAGCTGTGACTCTTCTAATTGTTAAAATCTTGAATTCATAAACCAAGCTTATCAAATATCTGCCATCCATTATGTAGCCGAAACGCAGAGCCCCTATATGCTATCTATGCATAAACTAGCATGGTTGTAGTGTGGCAATTGCTTATATCTGATTTAATATTTGCTGTTACATTCAAATAATCCCTTTGAAATGTTATTTCTTTCCAACTACCATTGCTAACATTGTAATTAATTATTAGCTATTGTAAACAATTATCTTGTTGATGATGTTTTTGAGCATATTTTATGTTTGATCTTTAAATTTTCCTTGTGATGATTGAAATTTATTTTGCACAGCCGATGGTTTTAATTATTCACTTCTAGTTCCATCGCTAGAAACTTGCATTGATAAAAGATCACTTGTTTTGCAGGTACCGTGATGATTACGGAGACAGGGATTACCGGAGGAGAAGTCGCAGCAGAAGTTATGATAGGTATGAACGTGACAGGTACCGTGGGAAGGACAGAGATTATCGTCGTCGAAGCAGAAGCCGCAGTGCCAGCCCTGATTACAAGAGTCGTGGGAGGGGGCGCTATGACGATGATGATCGTCGTAGTAGAAGCCGGAGCCGATCAGTGGATAGGTCCTCAGTCGTTGATACTTTATCTCTAACTGCTGTTATATTTTCACCATGAAGTTCTTTTTTTGACATTATCATTTCTGGTTCCTTTCAGCCGCTCCCCTGCACGTAGTCCTAGTCCTCGAAGGAGTCCATCACCCCACAAGAGTATGTCTCCTGAAAGGAGTGCGTCCCCGAGAAGTCCTAGAGGTGAAAGTCCTGATAATCGTAGCCGTGATGGACAATCTGCCTCACCTCGCAGTGTCTCACCGCGTGGTCGCCCTGATGCTTCACGAAGCCCATCCCCTTGAAATTCAAATGGTGATGTAAGTAATGTTTGGTTTAAAATTTGCAGCTAATAGTTGAATTTACAGTATTAGATAGTTCCCTCTATCTTCTGTGACTCCTAATATCTACTCTGTTTCGCAGGAGTAAGCTCCCTTGTATGAAAAAATTCTGGAGACACCTTGAGCATAAGTAGTGCACCTGTAGCTGTTGTGCAAATGTTGAATCTTCTGGTCAATGTTAAGGGTCTTATCGATCAATGAAGGATGTTATGATCTATGTGCTGTTTGGTAGGGTACAACCTCCTTGGTGTTTTGTGTGTTTCCATATTTGGACATGATGTCTCTTCTACTTGCATATTTAATAACTATTGGAACACGTAGTTGATAGGTTAATACTTCAGTCTATGAGGGATTTTGTTATTGTAGTTTCTTTTTACTACTTGCTGCATGTTCATTTCTCTTTATTTCTCTATTTTCACTTCTCACTTTTCAAAAAGGAATATGGTTGTGGTCTAGTTTGTGCTCAGTTAATTTATGATGAACAACTTACTGGGTTTTATAGTTGTGATCGGGAAAAGTGATGAGCCTGATTGGCGCATGTTGACATTGTTGCTGTTGATGCTGTTTCTAGTCATTGATGATGAGTGGTCGTGAGTTGTACCTGGTTGCAAGAGTATGCTGGTTTTAGGAGTATGATTTATTTTACCGTGTGCTGGTTTGACAGACACTAAGTAGACTTGGTTTTTTCCTGAATGGTCTGATTATTGGTAAGCTTTTTGTTTTACTTGCTTATTTCTCCTGAGAATTCTTATCTTTGATTTCCCGTGATTGTTCTTAATCGGAACAAAATTGTCCTGAAAGGGATTCTCAATGCTGTGACGGACACAAGTTGAACATTTTTTGACATGTAGCTGAAGCCCTGTAGGAGTTGGATCATTCATTTGTTGATTCAGATGCAGATACTAAACATAAATCGTGGGAACTAAATATGAACTGTAATTTGCTGGTCTTTTAGTTCGAACCATAATGAAGGTGACAATGGTAACATGTGCATTGTTACTTTTTAAGGGTATTTTTCTGGATACTTATTTAATATTCACCTTTATAATATCTGCTACTTAATGTAGTGAGATATGTTTGTTGTAGCACGCTGCTCCATGAACTTGTAGCTGTGAGATGGCAGCAGATGCATTTTTTGTGTAATGAGTGATCGTGAATAATTTGAAGAACTAACCAATGACTGTAGCTGACTGTTGCTGCCCTATCTGTTGTGGTCGGGTTGGCAATGGTATTAGCAGTTGGTACTGAGGATAGCTATCTCATGATGCTGCTGGTTTCTGTTGATTCCAAAGCTGCCTTACAGAATTTTCACTATTAAGCTGGTGACCCTTTCCTTTGAGTTATACAGTCATGCACACATTTTACTTTCATGAGTCATAAATCATTTGTTCATTGTCATTTGTCATATTTGTTGCTTAGCATTATTATTACCATTGTCATATTTGTTGATTTTGGTTAGTCAAACTATAATTGTCTCAGTAAAATTTTAGTCTTGTCCCAGTGAGTGGTGAATTTAACTGATGACAGTGTCGATTATTATTTTGGGATGGGGGAATTCTCTACAGTAATAACTCTGAAGTACTTATATATATCTCCTTTTTTTCCCCCCTATGGTTGAGCTTGAACCTATTATTGAATGATATTACATTTGGAGTTGGATTGATTATCTGTGCTGTAGTTTGAAAGCTTATTCTAGAGATGCGTTAGTTAAATATGTGCTTTTGGACATGTCTTAATCTTCCTCATGTTTCACTTGATTTTCAATGAGAAAGATCCAATATTTAATTAACCAATTTTGGGACATCTTTAAAACCTTAACCGAAATATTTGAAAGCAATGGCTTAAATGCATTAACTGAATCTCTTTTTTGGGTAGGATTAGCAATAAGATTTGGGATCTAAGATTTCAATCAAGAGGGATTTAGGCATTGTGAAAATCAGACCCCAACAATTTTGTTATAGAAGGCCTTGGTGATGATTAGTCATGAGAGGGGAGAAAAGAAAAGAATAGAACACGTGCATCTTTCCTGGTATTATAAATATTATCGATATATAATTAATTATATATTGAGATACCTAACAAGAAAACTCCAAAAAGAGAAAAAAACCTAATTGATAAAGTGATAAATATTTTGGTGTGGTTGGGGGAATGTGATAGAAACTAGAAGAAGTTGAAGGGATTGAATCTAAAGCTGGTATATCTGGCAGTGACATAAGCATTAAGCAATTCATTTTGCGGAGACCAGAAATCAGCCTTGAGACCTCCTCTTCTAACTGCTTTTAGGATTTTGTTCTTGTGTAAGTACCCAGTCACAACTACCTTTTGGCAGTTAGCATCCACTTCCACCTTCTCTATCCCTGCACGTTGTTCCATAAACACTTTCAAACACTAATTTTAACAATTAACTGATCTCAATCATTGTGGCATTGATTGCCAATGTCAGAGGAGAATAATTTCTATGCACTATGTCAGCCAATTGAAATTTCGAAAAGTGAACAATCATGTTAGGCTGTGGTGATAATGAGTAATTTTCAGCCAATTGAAATTTCGGAACAATCATGTTAGGTTGTGGTGATAATGAGTAATTTTCAGTTTGACAGGCCTACTATGTATTCCGGACTTAGTTTTTTTCAAATAAAAATTTGGTTTTTTTTTTTACAAAAAATTTCTCATATTCATTCACTGAACTTAGAGATAGGAAATTAGGCATAAGGGCGGCAGCATGGAGTTCCGGGGTAAACCAACGTGACTGGTTCGTGGCAACGAGGTGCACCAAGTGTCTATGGTCCTTTGGTGCTCAAGGCTCAGTTAGCACCCGACACCTTTGATCGACCTCGGACTCGGAGCAGGGGACACCCGTGACACCCAACGATGGCACCATGCTTGCTAGACCACCTAGGGGAGGACAAGGCATGGAGCGACACGCTGGCATTGCGCTCAGCAAACTTTGAAAAAATTCGAACAGCACCCCCTATACTAGGCTTATTCTTATTGAACTTGGATTAAAAATATAAAATATAAACCTTATCATTATCAGATAAACTAACCTTTCAATTTCGATAGACATTTCCTTAGTCTTCTCTCGTGTACACAGACCATTTCCACTTTTAACTCCACAATCTGAAAAACAGAATAGTGATGGAAAAATCATTAGACAATTATCTACATTTGTTAAGATGTGTTATACAACGACGTTTGTTGATTGAGCATGCATGCCTTCTATATAATACTTTGGTTCCAACAAAATAGTTAAACAACTCCTAATACTTTGACATTTTTCTGTCTTACAATCTATATGACATAAGAAGATATGAAAATAATTTTACCTCCATGAAAACTGCTGAGAGGAAATAAGATATGCTAAGTGGTGATGTTCAAAATCAGAGTAGAGATGATATATGTTGAAGAAGGAAGACGGCACTCAGCAGTGACTGACAAATACAATAATGAGTGTTGTGAGACAACAGTTCCGAAACAATTTGAAATGATTGGTTAATCCAATAAGTGAGATAGAGATAGAGACAGAGACAGAGACAGGGTCGTATTTATATACTACTATGTAACATCAATTCAAAGACAAGACCACATCAAAGTGAGTGAGGATTGTGTGGGGTTGAGTATGATGGCAAATTTGATGTAGAAGTAGTACAAGACAAGACCACATGCTTTTTCAGGGACAGTACTAGCAGCACAATGAGCTTTGGAATATGCGACACAAGGGCCAAGGCTTTCGATCCACGCAAAGCAAAGCAATGAAGTGTATCAGAATTTGAAATGATTGGCTTTGACAGGTCCAACATCACTTTTCTTTCCTTTTGACCCAAGTTATGCTCACAGAGAGAGAGCTATTGGCTGCCTTTGATGAATTGTGACAGTTGCACACAGCATTAACATCTGGTGTTTATTTTCAGTGCCATATAACTTTCGGTGAATGCTATGGTGGAGAAAAAGAATGATGAAGAGATAAAGATTTTTTATGATAAGTGGTTGGATGAGTGTCATGTGATGAATTTTATTTTATTTTTATTTTTTTTAAAACAAAACTTGTTAGTAATTTTCATTATATGCATGAAAAGTGCTCTTCATTTAAGAATTGTCCATAACTTTCTGTGCTCCATTTTTTTTTTCTTTTTTAAATACTAGTTAACAGTGTTGTTAACTTTATGACATTGTAGAGTTATATTCTTATACGTAATTATGTATATTTTCCATTTAAGGAATGAGGATTTGCCACATACAAAACAAAGTTTGTGCATTATAATTATAGCATATGGGGAAGCTAGCTACTATGATGATATGGTTGATATAAAGTGCATTAATGCTTTACTTGTTATATGAAATATGCTATTTTATTTTGCATCATTGTCGAGGGCGTTCAGCAAAGAAAAGGAAGAAAAGTTGATTAAAGAAGAAGAGAATAGAAACGTCTATCTTGCAGAAGAATGACAACAGGAAAACATACTAAGCAGCAAGTTTGGTATACTCGCCATTGGGATACGAGTTTTCTCTCTTGATCTCAAACAACTTTATTTGAATTCTTCCAAACTGCTACTATATACTGCAAGATTCTTCCTTCCTCGATACCGTTGCTAGATAAGAGAAGAGAGTACGTAACACGTGCCCAAAGACTTAAGACACAGAAACAAGAGTATGAACAGTTTAAAAAATATTTACCCAACTTTTAGTTTTCTGTAAGGAAGCTGGAGGAAGTAACATAAAGCAAAGTTGCAATTGTTTTGCATTAGGGTAGACTAGATTTTCATAAATTTCAACTGTGTATGATATCACCTATAAGATAAAGCATGATTATTAGTAATATAAACTGTTCATACTTCATATCAAGAATCGAACTCTCCTTTTTCCTTCAAAAGAAAATGGTCTCTTTTTTTTTCGGTAATAAAAAATGGTCTCTTTTACTTGTTATTGCCATCTTCTAGGGCCAACAATATAAAAAAGACGAAAGGGTGTGAAGCATGCTTAGCCAGAGTTGAAAAATAAAGAGAAAATATATAGGTGTAGAAATTGAAGTAAGATCACAGATTTCTTAATTACTAATTTACTATAAACTAAAGATAATGATAGCCACCGCCAAAACATAAAAGGTCAGAGTTCATCCTAGTTACTTCTGATTGATAACATTGAAAGGAAAGGAAAAGCAAAGAAACAATCATTTCTTCAACGTGAAAATTGAAAAAACATGTTTTACTGACTTTATCAGGTAAGTACCGTGATCAATCATAACTTATGATGGCTCCACCTAATATATATGGAATAGGATATTCATATGGAAACGATAAAATACAAAGCAGTGTTGGCAAAACGATCTACACAATTCACATACTAGTATGACTCAATTTACATGGCAATTTTAAGAAAAATAATGAAATAAGGAAGGAAAGAAAGAAAAAGGAGTACGAAGCACCGTGGCTTTACATAGACGTGGAAACAGATTCTTTTCCTCCAAGCGTTTGAATAATAGCTTCCAGGAGTTTAATATCACTATCACGCTTTGCAATTTCTTCTTGCTTTGCACGTAACTCTTCCATGTGCAGCTCAAACACCTCTGCAATATGAAAATCAAATGTTACCTTTGCTCATAAGAGACCAGAGTTGCATCAAGTTTCTGCTGCGAACAGCAGAGTATACACCAGTATATCCGGGCATATCCAAAACAGGATTTGAAACTAGGAACCCCAGGTTGAAGTTTCCAAGCACAATTTCAAAAATACAAGGCAGGGCAGGTAAATGTTCTTGGACCTAACAAGTAGCAGCTTAACAAAAATTGACTTGTATCAAGGATATGCATATAAAATACTTCCACAATCCGCCTCTATGTACTAACTGTTTTCTAAGATGCAAGATCAAGGAGGCAATAAAATTCAGGAATAACTATAAAAACAGTGTTTGCTCAACAAAAGACTATTATCACAACTTGAATGTAAGATGTGAACTTAGTTACTCCCTAGTGATTAGTGAAAATTAAGAACTCAACAATTTCTTCAATCAAAATCAAGATGCATAGCTCATTCATATTGAAGGATAGCAGAAAAAAGCAAGTAGAGTTACTCTAGATCTAAACAAGGACTTTGAAATTGAATTGACATACTTGTGGTGTTCTCAAGCTCTTTGGTGACCTCTTGCGCGTGCAATTCAGATGCTCTCTGTGCGGCTTCTGCCTGTCGCTTCTCAGAACGAGCGCGGGCTGCTGCGGTGATGGCGGCATCAAGCTCTCGTTCCAGAGTCTCCACTCTCTGCTCCAGAACCTAGATTCGTTGAGACAATCAGAATTATATTATGAACTCGTTGATTATTATTAGATCGGAGAAGAAGGGGAATAAATAAATAATACCTTGATGGTGCGGGCTTGCTCAGCAGTGAGGGACGCTTTGGCGAAGGTTTCTTCGTCGACGAAGACGGCCTTGTTGAGAAGAAGCTTCTGGAGGGACTCCAGATTCGATGCCATCTCCGTCAGATTCGTAATCGCCCCGTTCCATCGCTCGCTCCCTCCTTTCTCCTCCATACTCTGAAACTCTCAACTCAACTTTCCCCTCTTCATACCTTTCATTTCATCCTCACTTCACCTGGGCAAATTGGTAAATTACCATAACAAACTTTTTTAATTTTTGGTATACTCTCTCCAAATCCCAATCCTTCTCCTTCCTCCGATCTCCGATTCTAACCATCCACGCCACCGCAGATACCAATTTTGGTTTGAGATTTGTATTCATCAAATGCTGACTACTCGGGCAATACTAAACCAATTCCTCCGCAACGTGAAAACAATAACCACAACCACCGCCACCTCTTCTTCCCGGGATGAGTACTTCACGGCAATCCACCACGTGTCCAACATTGTGCGGAAGGACTTCTACATGGAGCGAACCCTCAACAAGCTCCGAATAACAGTCACGCCGGAGCTGGTTTTCCGCGTCCTCCGCGCCTGCTCCAACTGCCCCGACGAGTCCCTCCGCTTCTTCAACTGGGCCTACTCCCACCACTCCACCACCTACACCCCGACCTCACTGGAGTTCGAACAACTCCTCAACACTCTCGCCCGCCACAAAAACTACAACACCATGTGGAAACTGATCCACCAATTCAAGAACCCTAACAACAGCACCGGCTCCACCACCATATCCCTCTCCGCCGATGCCGTCTCCTCCATCATCGAATGCTACGGCACTCACCTTCTCGTTGACCAGGCTGTCCAGGTCTTCAACAAGTCGCCTTCACTCTTCAACTGTCCCCAAACCGTCGCCATCTACAACTCCCTCCTCTTCGCCATCTGCGAGTCCAAGCTCTTCCACGGCGCATACGCCTTAATCCGCCGCATGATCCGCAAGGGCGTCTCCCCTGACAAGAGGACCTATTCCATCCTTGTCAATGCCTGGTGCTCCAATGGCAAAATGCGCGAGGCGCAGCAGTTCTTAAAGGAAATGAGTGATAAAGGTTTCAATCCTCCTGTTAGGGGCAGAGACCTTCTTGTCGAGGGTCTGTTAAACGCAGGCTACTTTGAATCTGCTAAGGAAATGATGACGAAGATGGTGAAGGAAGGCTCTTTCCCTGACGTGGAAACTTTCAATGCACTGGTGGAATCTGTGTGCAGAACAGGGCAAGTTGAGTTCTGTGTTGGGTTGTTTCGCCAAGTGTGTGAGCTGGGGATGGTGCCCGATGTTAACACCTACAAGATTCTGATTCCGGCGGTGTCGAAGGCCGGGTTGATGGACGAGGCGTTTAGGCTGTTGCATAATTTAGTTGAGGATGGGCACAGGCCGTTTCCAAGCTTGTATGCTCCGATTATTAAGGCATTGTGTAAGAGGGGACAGTTTGATGATGCTTTTTGCTTCTTTGGTGACATGAAGGCGAAAGGGCATCCCCCTAATAGGCCTGTGTACACCATGCTGATAACAATGTGTGGTCGTGGAGGGAGGTTTGTGGATGCTGCTAATTACTTGATGGAGATGACTGAGATGGGATTGGTGCCAATATCAAGGTGTTTTGATATGGTTGCTGATGGATTGAAGAACTGTGGGAAGCATGATCTGGCCAAGAGGGTGGAGAAGCTCGAGGTTTCAATCCGTGGGGTTTGATGGTTAGCTTCCCTGCTTGGTTGGGCAGATATGATGCTTGCTGCATAAATCCATTGTAGCAGGCCGGGCTTTGGAAATTCCGGCTGAGGAATGCCGAAAAGGAGTCTCAAACAATGGAACTTAGGTCCTTGTTCTTGTCTAGCATTTCATTTTCTTTTTAATCTTATTCGTTCAATCATATCTAATTGAATTCCTAAAGTTGACAAGGTTCCTTCTAGCATAGTAGCATTCCTTAATGAACTTGAACGGTTACACTGTTTTGCTTGCTATTATCTGCATATTGCAATTCTGGGATATATGAAGTAAGCAGTTTTTCTCATTGTTAAATCATTCTTAGGATTCTATTTCAATTTTGGCGAGGGAGCTTACACTTTCTATAAACTGGAAGATTGATTTTTGCATTTCTTCTTTCAATGAATCATTCCCATTCTCTGCTAATGTTTTTACCATATTTTAATCCACAGATGCCTGGAAGAAGGCTGAATTGCAGATGAGGGACCCAAAATTTCCATGTTAACTGGCATAACTATTGAAGCGTCTCTAATCTTTTGGAGACCGTGATTGGACTGGCAGCTTTGGTGTATGGCTTTGGAAATTCATCCATCTTGATTTAACGGGAATTATATTTGTTTTTCTCGTTTTTAATATCCTGATTGAATATCCCTTTCCGGCTTGTAATTCTGCTTTAGAGATATTTACTGCTTGTAGAAGTAATATTCATAGTTACATAGTATAATTTTAGAGCTCCAATTTGTTTTTGCAATGAAAGGAATATAATGTTACATGTGTCTGCACTCTGCAACATTTAAATGGCTTCAAGTGCACTCTCTTATTAAACTGGCCCTTACTTCATATTTTATTTTATCGATTTACTTTTGTATGGATACAATCATAACATATCTTCGGACTTCGATGGTAAATCTTAGCAGCAAGCCAGCAAAAGAGAAGAGGCTTACACAGGTTTAGACGTACTTATATATTTACAAATAACAATTAATACTTAAACCAGCAAAGGCAAGATGAACATCTCCATTCAGCATCAAAGGATGGTGCATGTTCATTAGCTAAAAATATTTAGCATCGGAATAATAAAAACCAAAACACCAAAGCTGCTAATGTCTCTTTAGTGGAGACAAAATAACATCAAATATTTTTCTCGGGTACACAGATGCTCCTACTATAACTTTAGTAACCAACTGTCCACCCACCACACCATGGATATTTAAACGTGAAGATAGATCCAATAGCAGGGTAGCTTAGGAAACAAAAAAGGAAAATAAAACATTAATATCAAACAGGCAAACAGGCAAACAGCCAATCCCATGAAATAGCTAATAATGAAAAGTGAGATCTATAGATGGTTGGCTCTACCTATCAATCAACTTCTGGTGCTTAAATGCAAAAAAGTTTGATCATTCTGTACCCCTGTTCCGTTCTCCACCACAACAGTAGAAGTGTGGACGCTTGACACGGCCACAACTCCTGCACAAGAGTGAAGTTAAATACTCATCTGAACTTAAAACTCAAAAACAAAATATTTGACCTTTTGCTCTACTTAATCTTACCCAGAAAATTCATACATTTAAATCTTATTCTCTTTTCATTATAATGAGTAATTCTATATGGACAGTTGGTAAACCTCACTATGCAAAATCCTTCACACAACGAACATGGTAGAAACCCAAACATGAGATGTAATGGAATTCCAACTTGCAACACCTAACCCCGTTGATGACCAAAAAAAACCCTCACCAGGTTCTGTTTCTTAAGATACGATTGCATTGCAACTTTAATCCTTCATTAAATAAATATGTGCCTCTCGCACTATACCATTCACTAATTCAGTGGCCCCAGCCCACTCCCTTCAACATAAACTTGAACACTATGACACAGGAAAATGTAGTAAGAACCTAGAAAATAAACTCATCCTGATAAATTTATTAAAACCGGTGTATCATAGATTCAAAGATATTATAGGCATGACTGAGCCGTTCACTGGAACAAAGCAGATAACTAATTACATGAAAATGTATTCATGCAAAGATTGATTATCGAGAATCATTAAATGATTTGACATATTTAACTAAAACTGCTTAACATAATACATGTCCACATTATCATCTACATGCAAAGATGTCTTAGTAGCCACCTAGAACTAAAGTGAACTATTTCATGACAACAATAACAATAAACCATCAAAATCAAAAGGCACAAATAAGTAAATAACAACTAACAACAAATAATGATTGGGAAGCAATCCAAAACTTACTTGCATAGAACAATCACAGGAGTAGGTTTTAAAGCTTTGGGTCCATTCCTTATTCCTCTTTTATGCTTTGAAATCTACATGATACACAACAAGAGTGAAGCAATTATACAGCATATCAAGCAGGAAGGGGAAACTTCAAAATCAGGGGTACCTTACCTTCTTTTTAGGGACAGCCATGAGCTCCAAAGAGCCATCAAGGTAGGAAATTGAGGAACTGAACTCCGGTAAAAGTGGTTGTGATGATGGAGCCCCATTGTCAACGATCCCAGCTAGAGGTGGAGATTGAGCCACAGATTGTATCCACCTTCTGAACCCTAAAATGCTACCGATTTCCCCTGCGGTGCTCTTCAGCATAGCGAATCTCGCCGCCGCCATTGCTGTGGGAATAAACTACAGCACCGGAAAAGTGAAAATTGAATGAAAAGGGAAAATAAAATGATAAATTAATTGAAGATTGAGGGTTTATCAAAACGAAAGCGATGAAGCTGAATGGTTACAATAACGGATAGAGAGTGAATTGAAGCGATAGTGAGAGTCGATATCAGAAATATTAGATTGGGGTTGGTGGAGTACGTGATTGAAACTGAAGCAACTCTTCTTCAAATCTTCAAATGCAAAAACCCTACTTAGTAATGGATGAAGAAAAACAGCTGACGTGGACAGTTCTGGATTTTCCATGTCATCATGTACACCAATAGTAAAATATAAATAAAAAAACAAATTTTTAATATTTTATTTTAAAAATATTAAATATTAGGTGTCTATCTATTTTGTCTATCCAAGTTGTCTAACCAAATCATTTAAGTTTGTTCATGTGTTATTTTTTTGTGATATTTGATATTGAAAATAATTTTCTATTTGATTTATAAATAAAAATTTTGGTTAAACTTGATTAGACAAAACAATATACACTTACAAATGCTAAATATTATAATTTAATTTTGTTGCGAACGATGTATCAAATTACTTAATGACAAGTTAATAAAATTAACAATTATGCTACCGACTCACGTTACCCCATTTGAGAACCAATAAACTCATAAAAGCTAAAATTCAGCCAAAAAAAAAATTATGTTATCCCTTACTAATTGGCTCTCTAATTGACTCATGATAATTGGTTCCCATAATTTTTCTAAAAAAAAGTTATTCTCATTTTATAATGTTAATGTATTAAAATTATATTCTTAAAAATAATTAAATAATTTCATATCTTGGACTAATGCTTAATAAAACACGTTCTCACAACTAAATTATTACCTCTACATAAAAAATATTTTTATATGAATAATTATTTTAAAATAAGCAAATATTTTGTGATGATAACAATTTATATGAAACAAAGATATATAAGCTTAAAATTTATGTTAACAAAAACTATTATATATGTATGTTGTTTAAAAGATTGAAAAAAAAATCATAAAAAATAACTGATAATTTAGACATGGTTTCTCTTTCTCAACATTATTATTATGCCAGATTGCCAGCTACATTGTTGAAAATTTGGACATGGGACAATTCTTTAAATGAGAAGAGAAGAACCCAAAAGAGCACACATTCGCTTCGTGCTTAAGAGCAAAGAGGGCAGTGTCATGAACCAACCCATCCGAAGGGATTAGGATATATAAGTTTTCTGCACATTTTAATTTGTATCAAGCATACATACAGATCAACTAATCAACTACAACCGTTTCCATCGCAATCAAGTTAACCTTGAAATTTGACTATGATTTGCCTATCAATTATCAATTAATCAATTTTATAGAGCTTCAAATTATTTCTTTTTTTCATTTTTAGTATATAAATAAGTATTAGTTTATCTAATAAGACCTGTATCTTTCTTTTTTTCTCATATTTTTAATTTGATATTTTAATTTTAACATAATAGGTATTTCACTTTTGAATTTTTATTTTGTAGTATGGTCTTAATTCTTAAATGGTCTCCCAATATTATATTTCGAATGTTTATTTAAATTATCATAAATCTTTCATTTCGGAATTGTAACGTTGGACTTTTGTATATATATTTGTATGCGAATATATACAAATATATACTACATGATTTGGTAGTCAATTTTTTTCGTGCACTTATATATAATTTATCTATTTTGTATGCTTTTTTAAAACATACATAAAATTAAATAATAATATATTTAACTAATTGAATATATATATATAAAGTTTGGATATAAATAAGCTTTTAAGAATGCATTAATATATTCTAAAATTTTACAAGTATTTACCAGTTTATAATCTTTGGAAAATAGAAATAATACAACAGTTAGTTATTTAAAAACTAATTTAAACATAATATTACAAAGATTTTTTTATGCAATATCAATATAAATCAATTTTACACGTAACTCTAGTCATATAACATTATGTTAACAAAAATATTATTTTTTATATTAATTGCAATTATATTAAACGTTTTATATTATTAACACGTTATAATTAGACTCTATTGTATATTCAAATGAAATATATAGTTTATAATTATTTTATATATTAAATACATGTATAATTAAATTTATTTCCGATATATCAACCAAAAAAATATTTGCCGTAACATATATTAAAAAAAAATTTACCTTTTAATTTTAAAAAAGTAGCACAACAATTGGCTAAATAAAAACTGCCGTCTATGTGGACCCATGCAGCATCGCGCTTTCCTTATACGGAAACGAATAAAACGATCTTTGCAACTTGTCCCTTTTTATTTTATTTTCATATAACCAATCAATTTTTTAAAAAAAAAAATAAAAAATTCTGCTTGTTCATAATTTGCCCTTCGGAAATCCGAAAGTTTCAAACATGTCCTTTTCTTTTAGGCCAAACTTATAATAACAACGATAGATATATATAATACATGATAAATGTATGATTTGAGTTTGGCGAAAATTCCATTGAGATGGAACCACACCTCTTATTTTAGACAAATGAACTTTTTTTGTTTTATAAATGTCACACCCGCAAGATGCTATTTCATATACACATGCACGTGTGGGATAACATATTAATTCTGTAAAATTAAATTTTATTATATCTTTAATTAGATTGATAACAACGTAATATATTTTTTTTTTAAAAAAAAAAGTTCAAATTTAAAACCTCTTACAACGAAAAAGAAAATAATGTTATATAAGTTACAATCCATCAGCTAACAACGTAATATATTATATAGAGACAATTTGTATTGAAGCTATTTTGATTTTGTTAAACCGTTTAATTTGGTGGTAAAAAAAAAAGTAATGCAGGTTTTTGTTTATTTGATATTTGCATGACCCACTTTTCGGATATGGTTATTGATTAGGGTTAGTGGGTAGCGTAACACACTAACACTCTTGGATATTCATGATCATAACTCATATAACTCACAAGAGTGATTTCAGGAGGATTCATTTTCTGGTATCTTGTGCGTCATAAACCAGTAACCACCCCCTCACTAGTTATGGCTAGCTGGTCAACTCTCAAGAATAAATAGGTAGTTAATAATAAGCTATTTAATCAACTTAAATTCATCTAGTAGCTAATTTATTAGTTCGTTTTAATAAATGTTGGGTTTAAATTTGCCTGCGTAATTTATTGACTAGCTGTAAATTTATAAATAGAGCTCAAATTCGTGATGAATTAATTTTATAAGGTGAAAATGATTTTTATAAGAATAATCATATATAACTTTTATACTCATATACACATATTTATATATGATTTTTTTACTTAACAAAATATCCTAAACAAGTAAACTTAAAACATATCATTTATTCATTCTCCCCCTTGAAACTTAACTAAATGAACGCAAAATAGCAGCCGATCTTTACTCATAAGTCATACCCAATTAGCCATTGTGCCAAACGCTATCGGTTTAGGCTAATTCATTTTTAATCTATAAATAAATAGCACTAGCTAGTACTAGCTTATAATAGGCTACTCTTTCTTTTTTTTTTTCTTTTAAAAGGTAAATATATTTTTTTTGAAAACAAGTATTTTATTTTTAAGCTATTTGTTTACATTTTAAAAAATAAATCAGGGAAAGAGAAAAATTATATTGACTTTCTATTATCTCCCTAATATTGACTAGAAAGATTTTATCTTTAATAAATAGGTAGAGATTTTAACAAATGTAGTTGAAGAGATAATATAAATATTAATTATCATTGATATTTATATTTTTTCTGAATTCTATCCTTATAATTAAAAAAAAAGATAAATAGAACATTTTACTTTAAATAAATAATTTATATATATCCACACAAACACGAAACAAAATATTATATTAGTTTAAATTTAATATTTATATCTTATTAAAATTATATTTAAATGTTGAACTATTAATATTATTATTTTTTGACTAAATATTTACTGTATAAATTTTTGCTGAATTTTATTGACCATTAATTATTTAGATAATTAACTTATTCAATTTATCACATAATATTAAAATATAAAATTATTGAATAAGTAATTATTCACAAATAATCATGTAATATAATTCTTCATTAAAAAAATTAAAAACTCTATTGTAATAAAATTATTTTAGAAATATATTCAAATATAAAACATTTTTCTGCATCTACTTGTATTACTTCTATTTTTTTAAAAAACTAACGATTTAACTATGTTATATTGGAATGTATGTTTAGGCACAATACAAAAGAAGAAAAAAAGAAAAGAAAAAGGTAATAACAAATAAGCCAAATATGATGTGCCAAAATCGATAAGCCCACCTACATGTTGTGATTATAAGAAGTGTGCATGACATTATATCCTTTTGTGAAATAAATAAATAAATAAATGTGTGAGTATATAAAAGGAAAATAAAAAATAATTTGATGGGAAAAATAGAAAAAAGGGCAGAGCGTCTCTTGTTGCTCCAGCTTTAATGGCGTGTGAGACTACGCTGAGTGTGTACACCTACGCTTTCCAGTAACCGCATGTAAATCTTCAATCTTTGCATGCTTCACCAACTCCTCACAAAAACAAAACCCCATTAACCCAATTCATATCATTCTCTCTAAAACGCAAAAATGCAATCCCAATTCTCATCATAAAGGAACCATTTTTATTATTCTTTCTTTTCTTTTTCTTTTTCTTTTTCATCTAAAAAAACTGTGACCCAGATGGCCAGAGAGTCGTAACATCATCTTTGAATCGATATCTGAAAAGGGTTCTCTGATTCTTGGACTCCTCTGATTGCTTTGTGTGAGTTTTATTTTTTATTTTTATCCTTTTTGTTTTCTCTTTCTGTGTGTTTGTTGTTTCAGTTCATTGTGTGGTTCGTTGGTGTGTGAATGTGTTGAGATGGGTAAAGAAATGAGTGAGAATGTGAAAGATGATGGTGAGCTTGAGGAACTTGAGATGTTGCTGAATGAGATCCCTCGGGCAACATCACACAATCTCCTCCACCTTTACCACAGGAATCGCCATGTTAATGGTGGTGGTGGTTGTGTTGATGATGATCATCATCATCATGATCATGGCCATTTTGTGAGTCAGGCAAATCATGGAATGTGTGGTATGTATGATGATGTTGATGACCCTTTAACAACTCAGATTCAGTATCCATGTGTTTCATCACCTTTGAGTGGCTTCTCTGACTGTTCTTCATCAAGCTTGTTCCTCCAGGGTGGACATGCCCTCTCTGACACTGGATCACCAACATTGGAGGATCTCAAATCCACCATTCCTTCTGGAAGCTCTTGTCACCCCAATCCTTTCTGTTTGGATTCACTCACACCTGATTCAGCTTCCATCAAGAGTGCCAATGGAAGCCTGGCTGATGAACTTGGCCTCTGTGCCAATTTGAGTCAAATGTACCTTGGAAATCAACATGAGAGTCCATATGATTCCAAAGATGCTTCAATGGGTATGAATGGGGTTTCGTTTCGTGATTGTTCCTTTACTGGAAATAGTCCAATCAATGTTAACAAACATGGGGATTATTGCAATTTCAATAGAGAGTTTTTAGATTGTGCTGGGGTTCAGTCACCGTTTCCTGGGAGTCCTATGAACCATGGTTCTGATATGAATCAGATATTATCAGGATTATCCCAGGATTGCAAAATGGCGAATTTATTCGGATCAAGACAGTGTACTAAATGGCCTGAGACAGTTCCTGCTCAGTTGAATGGATTTAGTGTTTCAATAGATTCTCCAAGGAACAACAGAAGGCAGATGTTAGATAACTACTATTTCAGAGGGAATCAGGGACCGGTGCCTGCTGCTTCTTTGAGCCGAAATTCAGTGGTTGATGCTATATTATGTGCGCAGAAAAATGGGATGAATTTAATGGAAGAGACATGCATGTCAAGAATGCCAAACTCTTCCTTTTGTAATAATTTAAGACCTTATTTGAGTGTTCAAAATCTACTTCAGCATAGCCATCCTTTATCTAATGCAAGAACAGTGCCGCCTTCAAATGCAAGAATCCCACAAGGGAATCTAGATTCTATCACCAGTGAGGGAAGCTTCATTATACAAGGCGAAGGTTTAAATTATGTTAACAGAGGCTCGGATCGTTCAAGATGTCAAAATAAGGCTGCTGCGAGAGGCACTGGCTATGGTAAACATATAAGGAGATCAGAACTTGACACCCGGCACCAGGTTGTTGGATCTCATGGGAGTCCTAGGAGTGTTGGGATTGGTTGCTCATTCCCTTTGATGCCAAAGTATAATTCCCTAGCCGAAGCTCGAGGATATATATATTTAATAGCCAAAGATCAGCATGGTTGTAGGTTCCTACAAAGAACATTTGAAGAGGGTACTTCAGAAGATGTTCAAGTGATATTTAATGAGATCATTGATCATGTGGTGGAACTTATGATGAATCCTTTTGGGAATTACCTTATGCAGAAGTTATTGGATGTATGCAGTGAAGAACAGAGAATGCAGATTCTACTCATAATTACTGAAGAACCAGGGCAACTTGTCAGAATCTCTTTAAACACTCATGGGTAGTTCTGCAACTTATGCAAGTATTACATTATCATACTGACTGCATGATGTCCAATTTGACATAATTCTTTACTTTTATTTTCCTTTTTACCAGCACTCGTGTGGTACAGAAGCTGATCGAGACTCTCAAAACAAGGCAGCAAATCGCATTAGTTGTATCAGCTCTTGAACCAGGATTCTTAGCTCTCATCAAAGACCTAAATGGAAATCATGTAGTTCAGCGTTGTTTGCTATGCCTCAGCAATGAGGATAACAAGGTATCATTTCTTCCTTTCTCAAACTCTGAAGATAACAAGGTATGATGATCCAATACATGATATGTTTTTATAAACTGATCTGGTGGATCATGATAACTGAACATCTCATGTAAAATAGCACATTGTTTGTTTCTCACAGATTCATTTCATTCTGGAAGTTATCACACTTATTGCTTAACATGCAATACTTTATTTGTTTGAATTGATAGTTACATGATACATTTAAGGGCATGTTCAGTATGAATGACATGATTCCACATTTTTTTTTCTGACTTGGCTTTTGTCATCATTAATTTAACCTGCCATGCTTGCTATTTTTATGCTACCATAGTTCCAGAAATTTTGTATTCGGTGGAATATATCTGCTAAAAGCTCTTCATAGTCATTACCAAGACTAATAATAGACTATATTTGCTTAGGTGTTATGGGTTGCATTAAGATTCCTGTTCTATATTGGATAAAAAATGTTTCACTGATGTGTTATTGGTTGCAGCAACATTTATCTTTTCTTTTATTGAAAACATCAAGCATATAACGAACATGTCCTTGACCTCCATTGTAAAATAAGGTATGTAGGATTATCAAAATGCACAAGTATTATAGAGAATACAACCTAATGAAGTGAAGAGTTGTAAAATGTGATGATGGAAATGTTCATTTAACACACATCTCTTGTATGTTAACTTTTGTAAGAAGTGAATTATATATGGATGATGTTACGATATATATATATATATATATATATATATATATATATATATATATATATATATATATATTTTTTTTTTTTTTTTTTTTTTTTT
>JASCZI010151158.1:48045-101771 GCA_036250425.1 Stylosanthes scabra | reverse complement strand
GTTATCAATAATTTTGATAATTAATAGTAACTAACAAAGTTAATATATATATATATATATATATATATATATATATATATATATAAAAGTGGTCTTGACTAACTAAGTTTAACTAAGTAATTTATTTTTATGCTAAATAGAATATTATTTCGTGTCAAATAGTATAAAAAAGTGCACTGAAATAAAGTTTTATTTGAGTCTTCTATTTAACATAAAAATAAATGACTTGATTGGACTTAGTTAGCAAAACCACTTGCTCACATAGAATTATTATTATTATTATTATTATTATTATTATGGCAGGTGCAGGGGCGGATCTAGAAAGTTAAGCATGCGGGGGTCGAAAATATCATAGAAAGTAAGTTAAATCAGTGCAATATCAAGTTCGAACATTAAAATTGGCTCACGAAAATTGAGCTTGACTCACGGCTTAACTTAATTCATTAATAATTAGTAATTTTATATAAATAGATTATAAATTATATATAAAAAATATTTATCATCCATTTATCTTTTAATAAAATAAACAAAACTATTATAATTTAGATGTGATAAAAATAAAAACCCACGCATTATTATCATATATTTAACAAATATGTATTTTATAATCATTTATATTTAAAATAATAATATTTATTGCAAATTAAAACCATAAAATATATAATTATATGTGTTAATATAAATAATTATAATAATTAATATATTTAAAACAAAGTCAGTTGAGTTTACCTAAGCTCAAACTTGATTCATTTAATATATATATCTTAAATTCATACTCAAACTCGACACCTTATAAAATCAAGAACTCGGCTTAATAGGTTGTCGTTGAATCAATTTTAAATTAGATCCTAACCTAAATTGATTTTCTTACAATCTTAATTGAATGTATACAAATATAATACATAGTCTACGTACCAATAATTTATATAATCTAAAATGTGTTACAAAGATGTATCTATAATAAATATATATTATCAAAGAATTAATTGATAATAAAATCTTTATTAAAATTTTTTAATATTATTAATTGTCATTTGGTTATTAAATATAGATAATATTTAGATTAAGTTTCAATATATATTTAATAATTTAGTTATTAGTATAATGATGTTTTTTAAATATATATATATATATATATATATATATATATATATATATATATAAACACAAAATCACCTACTATAAATTTTTTTTTCCAAAGGCTTTGGGGCCAAGGCCCATACACACCCTCCCTTGCATCCGTCCTAGGCAGGTGTGAGAGGGAGAGAGAGTTTCGAGAGCGGGAAACTACTAGGAGTAAGATCTCCTATAGATTAAAATTGATGAATTAGAGGAAAATTAGGAAGAAGAGAGGGAAGAATCAAAATAGAAAGGGAAAGAATAACTCCATTGATGATGGAATTTTCAAAGGAGGAAGGAGATAACAATTCATTTAATTCATGATTGACCTATTACACTCTACTATTACTATTTATAATTGCTACTAACTCAAAAAAACTACGTAATTGGGCTAATAGCCCATTATACACGTATCATTACATTCCCCTTAAAATCAACCTTGTCCTCAAGGTTGTAAAAATCCTAATTAAAAATTTAAATTCTAATTACAATGAATAAAAAAGGACAATAAATCCTAAAACTACCTTGCTAATTTGTTTCTATTCTACTGCCAAAAAAAAAAAAAATAAAAGTAGCCACCAGGATCCCATTGATAAAATTGTAACCCATCATCTCCAAATAACCAATCCATTTTTGTTGCATAAAGTTGGAGTTGGTCCAAGAATGTTGCCCTCCTCACATTTGGTGGATCTGATATAAAAACTTCATTAAGCCCTTTAGTTTGGGCTTTAGAAACTAGGTTAAGGCCCAAAAGAACACTAAACCTAGTTGCTCCAAATCTGTTCTCCCTCATTGTCGCTGTAGCATCTCTAATGGCAGCCTTCACCTTACTTGTGTCAATTATCCATGGTGCACCCATAGTGAAGAAGAAGGGCACTTCTTGGACGCCGCCTTTGCCGCCGTTCAACGGTGCTTCTGCGCCGCTTCTTTTTCCAATCATGAGAGACCAATCGCTGACAACTATCTCCCCAAATCCGGTGGCCTGTTTTTTCACCATCCTCACCGCCGTCTCTTTGCGCTGCTCATCTTCGAGCGTCCAATAAGGAACAGTGAGCATCTTATCCTCTGGTCAAAGAATGGCACTCCTCACAGCCGATATCCTGCCGCCAACTGCTACTGCCATACCCGCGCCTGAAGCAGCCATCGTGGCCTCTTCCTGTTCCCTCCTGGTTCGACCTGCTCTGAGTGATGGTTTCGCCACTACCATAAGGTCGTGACGTAACAGATCCCCACTGTTCACGCTCGATGTTGCGTCCTCTGCCATCACTGCCGTTGTTCCCCCTCAGCCATTTTGAACGTCCACTTTCTCCTAACAAAAGCGCTGACCTCAGCGCTAGCCCTTGCTCCGTCGCCGGCACCTCCACTATAGTTCAGATCTGCAACGTCGTCGTCCTCCAAGAAATGCGAGAACTGTTCAGCCTTTGCGCTATCCACATTCCCCTTCGCGACGGCGCCGTCCTCGGCGCCGCTGTGAACCCCGGTCTCCGCGTCCTTTACATCCTCTGACCTGTGCAACGTTGTTGTTGCCAAGACCAGTGTCGATGTTGGCTCGCCCTTTCCCACCGCGACTGAGTTCAAATCCGGCGGTTCTGGTGGTGGCCGGTGTACCACAACCGTCGCACTCCGATCGTCAGATCCTAGGTAAATGCTTCTCGCATCAGAATCATCTTCATCTTCTTGGTGTTGAAATTGTGATTGAATTTTGTTTGAATTCAGATTTGGGTTTGTGATGTTTGTGAATACCGGATCTGTATTTTGAATTGATGATGGATCTGTAACTTATGTTGTATTTTGAATTATTGTTGCATCTCCTTCATCGATTTCATATTCTGAGTTTTGACTTTTTGGATCTGGATTTGCTGAATTTGAAGCCTTCAACATTTTCTGGCAAATTTGATTACAATTCTGGATCTGCTTCTTCTTTTTGAATCAACTCATTCAATGTTGCACACATATTGTTACAAATTTCTTTAATTTCTGCACAGATCCGCTGCTGTTTTTGAAAACTTAGGAAGGATAATTCATCAAGAGAATCAAAGGGAATTGGTTAATAATTTGGAAGCAAAATCTTGAGGCTAACTTGAATTTGATCCTAAGAAGAATTGTATGATTTCTGGAAATCACCATGGTAACCATGGAAGGTTGGCATGGTGATCAATGAAAGCACCAAATGCGAGTAAGATCTCCTATAGGTTAGAATTGAGGAATTAGAGGGAAATTAGGAAGAAGAGAGGGAAGAATCAAGATAGAAAGGGAAAGAATTACTCCATTGATGATGGAATTTCCAAAGGAGGAAGGAGATAACAATTCATTTAATTCATGATTGACCTATTACACTTTACTATTACTATTTATGATTGCTACTAACTCATAATAACTACATAATTGGGCTAATAGCCCATTATACACGTATCAGAAACACGGTGAGGTTTCCGGCTATGCCGGAAGAAGGAATAAGGAGGAGAGGGATTGGGGGTTTGTATTAGGTGCATGGAGGAAAACACATTGGGCTAGGAACAATGGGATTAACACAGAACCTAACTCTGGCGAGCTACACACTGTTTTTGTTGATAACTTGTCGGAGAGAATATCCAAAAGAGAGTTGTACAAGGAATTTGGGAAACATGGCTATATCTGTGACATTTTCATCACAAGGAAGACACGAAAAATGTCCGCTCTACCGTTTGCATTCGTAAGGTTCATGGAGTTTGCTAGCGCAAGGAGAGAAATTGAAACACTTCAGGGTAGGAGTTGGGAGTGAAGGAACTTAATCGTTTCTCTGGCCAAATTCAGAAGAAATAAGGGGTCTGAAAACCGGGCATCAGAAGGTGTTCAGCGACAAACAACGAGGAAGCGTGTCACTCAGAAGTGGATTGAAGTCAGAAATCCAAACCAGGAGAAGGCTAAAATAGGAGAAACTCATGATGCAAAGAATCCAGAACCAACAAGAAGAAAGGAGATTGAAGCTATATGGGCTGATGATCAGAGAGATAGACTGCAGAGAAGTCTGTTGGTGTAAGTGTTAAGCCAATAGAATTTAGGAAGGTGATGAATCAGTTACTTGATGAATGGAATGGACTTGGAGAAATCGAATGCAAGGATGTAGGTCCTTACAGGTGCGTTGTTACATTCTCTACGCCGGAAATTAGAGATGGTGATGTGGACAATGAACTCCTCCATTCAGTTTTCGATGAAGTGAGACCTCATTGGAATTTTGTTTGGAGCTTGTCTAGGAGGGTCTGGATTGAGGTAATCGGACTGCCTGTTAATTTTCTCATTTCTTTTTATCCCTGTACAATAACTTTAATTAGATGGTTAATTTATTAGTTCGTTTGACTTATAAGTATTAAAAGTTGAAATTTTATTTTATTTATGCAGAAAATGACAAATTAAATGTAATTCAAATTTGTAAAAAATTAGTTATCGACCTATTTGAGAGATACAGCTATTGTTGGTCGGAAGAGATGATAACTAGGAATGTCAGAAATTCCAACACAGTGGGGATCTCATAGGTATCGTCCCGAAGAGGGATCTGAGTGCAGGAAATTTTTTCAGTGGGGACAAGAATAGGGAACAAAATGGGTACAAGGATCTACACCCTTGACCTTAAAATTTTTTGAATAATTTAAAATATCTAAAATACTTGTATTGATTAATTTCTAGTATATGATTTTTAATTATTTTACATCTCATTATATTCTATTATTTTATAGTTTTGAATATAATGTTAAATTTTAAATAATTGGTAATTTTGGACGAAATATATTTGAATGATATTTCACTATATTAGTAAAAAAGTTATTCAGTACAGATGTAAATTGATATAGAAATTAAAGATTCTCTTATAATACAGATTTTGTATCTTATATCTCACAAATTAAAAATTAAAGTAATATACAGATGTGAGCCTTTACATCTCTCAAATAAAATCTATATCTGTACTATTTCTATCTATACTGTATATGCTGCCATATTAGTATTATGTTTTACTATTTTTAAATTTTTATTATTTTTTATTAAAATCTCTATTAACATTTTAAAAAGTTTATAGGAAATGAAAACTCAATGAAAAACTGAAAATCCACTGAGACTGGAAACACCAGTGAAAATTCTCCTATAGAACTAATAATCAAAGGCAAAGATAAGGAGAAATTTAAAGTTTGGAGACACAAAGGGAAGAGGTATCCCCCGCCTCATCCTGCCATTGACACCTCTAGTGATAATTCAATTACTTGGATTTCACGGTATATATGTGCTCCAAGATCCTGCATACGTGATTTTGGTTGGTAAGTGACTTAGACAAGCTAATAATACAAAGAGAAAATATTACAGGAAGCGGATTAATATATTTGGTAATCCGGTATTTTTATATTTTTAGCCGTTGATATAATTAAAATAAATTAAAATTAACAACTAAAAATACAGGAATATCGAATTCTCAAGAACACTGGATCATTTCCAATATTATAAGCCTCAACCTACTTAGAGTTGAACATGCCAATGCATGCAAAACCTTAATAATGGGAAAGATTATATATACTTACATACAGATGTCTAGAATATATATAGTGATTATTGAGATGTCTCATATTTGATTCATGCTCTCCATCCTTTCTCTATAAATATCTCATAAGAAAATTTAGTTCCTCAAAGAAAATAAAAAGAAAATCAACTATTTTTTTTTTACATTTTTAACTAATTATATATAAATATTATAATTTTTATGATGAGTAAGACATTTAAAATATTTATCATAAAATATAAATTGCTTCGACGATATAATAACATATCGATGACATACGTAAAAAATAAAATACCAAATTTATTTTGTTTTTCTTGGTCACTTTATTAATTTTAAATATGGAACCTACTCTCATGGATGATTCTCAAACAATTTCAATTTGAAATTATATTTGTAGCCCAACAAATCACTTTAAAAAAATGGGTTGATCCGTAATAAATCAGCAAGAAAGAAAGACAAGAAAGTCGTTGGGACCATTACTTCATACTTACTCCACTATATATTACATAATAGATTTATATATTAAAACCTACCAAATAACTTCATCAACCCGCAATAATTTCCTACTGAATGTGCAAATACTTGGACGAAGAAATTATTAATTAAAATACAGAAGTTGATACACTTCCTTTTGCAGGAAGCATTACGGAAATTAACTAATGTGGGACGGAGTGGGGAGGCATTAAGAAAAGGCACTCGTAATTCCTCATGGCGGCTTGTGTCATGAATAATAATGAAAAATAATCCCCTCTCAAATCCAACCATTTATGTTAAGAAAACCATTATTATACTCTAATACCTATTTCAGCTAATTATTTATTACTTCGATTTCTCCTCTAGCGCGATGTGAGTGCCTTCAAAGATCACTCAACGTGTGTGAATTCGAGAAAGCTAAGTATGCGTGATTATGGTTGGAACATGAAAAACTTACCTTCCTACCATTTTATTTACGTAAAAAATATTATAAAATTATCGATTACTTTAGAAAAAAAATAATACTTTAATCATTCTTAAATTTATAATTTTATTACTTGTGTATTTCACGATTTTAATTTAAAGATGATTAGATCATAATTTTTTTTTTAAAAGTGATTAATAATTTTATAGGAGCTTAATCCTTTATTTATAGTTGTACTGTTTCATCATGTTGTTTCATCATGTTGAGTAATGCTAAGCAGTGATTATCTAAACTTATTTATTTAACTTATGATATTTAATATTATATATTTATTTTAGCAGTAATTAAAAAAAAAACAAAATTAAAATAGATAAGTTGTGAATCTATATGTTATAAACCAACATTTGGAAATAGTAGTTGTTTATTTGCTTTAATACTCGGGAGATAGTCCGAAATACTATGGACGGAAATAATTCATTTAAATCATTATAGACAAAGTAAAAAAAAAGTTTGTTTTTGTAATCGCGGCTAAATAGTTATATTTTCATTTTTTTTGAAAATTTAGAGACGGATTCTGTTGCAATCGCCGTGAAACATCGAGCTTATCGGAATTTAGTGACAATTCTTGTTGCAACCATCGTAAAATGTAATTAAAATAAAACTTAACCGTCGCAAAACGTCAAGCTCATGGGTATTTAGCGGCGGTTCGTGTTGCAACCGCGCTAAATAGAATTTAAAAAAACTTAACCGCGGCGAAACGTTGAGCACATGGGAATTTAGCGGTGGTTCCTGTTACAACCGCCGCAAAATGTCGAGTTCGTGGGAATTTAGCGACGGATTTGAAAAAAATTACTTATATATTCATACATACTAATAACATTTTTTAAATATGTTTAAAAGCAATATGTTGTTTTTAACACTTTTATGATAAAAATAATAAATAAAAATCAGTATATATTTTGAATTTTTTGTGCAATTTTGCAAGATAAAATTTGTTGAAAAAATATTTTTTTAAAATATATTAAATAAACGTAAATAATCATATAAAATTATAATAAAAGAAAATTTACATGTTAAAAATAATATTTCATAAGACTCAGATATAAAGAATTAAAAACTGATGACATCAATTTTAAGAGTTGACAAAATATTTTTTATGAATAATAAAAATATAAATCACAACTTAATTAGATCTGTTATTGAAAAATATCAATAATTTAAAGTTGCATTATTCCAAATATTATACAACTTGCATATTATTAGAGATTTCTATATATTGAATGTTGAATTGACTTAGTGGAAAACATGCTGAAGCGAAGGAATTTTAATCCCTTTGTCCTTTAAAAAAAGAGTAAATACCCTTTCCGGTCCCTGGATTTTTTTATTTTGGACATGGCACCCCTTAATGAATCGAAAATCACAGAGTAGCCCCTAAACAATTAAAAAATTAGACAAATCAACCTTGACGCATCACATTTGCCCTTTGTTAACCAAAAAAATTTAAATGCATGAATATATGGGTGTGAGTTTTCCAATTTTAAATGTTCCACGTGTTTAATCAGAATGCATATCAATTTCCCTTCTGATTTGAACTCATTTGCTTCCCATAACTTGTATCATTTCATTTCTTTTGTTTGGATCTTTCTTATGATGAAGACAATATGAACTAGTAAAAAAAAAATTATAGTAATACCAAAAAAAAAATATGGTTAGCATTTATCAATTAGCATGGACCAATCAGATGCAAATTCCAACGCTTGTTAAGTGCACAAATAAATAAATTATTTGACTAATCTAATCTAAATTGATTGTGTAAGAATTTTTACCAAGATTCTAAAAATCGGACGATCAGTGAACCGTTCGAACTACTGATTAACTGGTTCACTAGTCCAACTGGGGTCTAATCGAAAAAATCGCTTATAATAAAATAATATAAAAAATAAAAATCAGCCCACAAAAATAACTAAATATGCTCATACAAATTTAAGGCACAAGAACGCCACCACCAACAAAGGATGGGTCATCTAATACCCATGAGCTTTTCACCTTTTTTGCTCATCAACCTTTGCAAAACTTGATGAGGTTCCTAATTTGGACCCTAAACTTGAGCCTCCATCATGTTCTCCAATGAAGCCTCCTCCTTCTCTTTTAATAATCAAACCTCAATCAAACTTTTGCATTTCATATATTTGAATATTTGATGATACCTGAAGAAATAGAAACCTTCTATAGTGCTGATTTTGATTGAATTTGTATGTAAATGCATAAACCAAGGTGACATATTTCTCAATTTGTAACTAATCCTAGTATGTGTATATAAATATATAACTTCTATCAAATACTCAAATTTTTTTGGGTAAAATTTCAGAATAACTGAATAAATCTAATGGAAAGAACATGACTAAACCAAATCCATAAGAACAAACTATTGTTTTCTAATTGGGATTTAACCATTTAACTATAGATTCATGTTTGGTACATCAAGAATTGAACAGAACAATCAAAAGATAATTCAC
Source organism: Stylosanthes scabra (assembly GCA_036250425.1). Lineage (NCBI taxonomy): Eukaryota > Viridiplantae > Streptophyta > Magnoliopsida > Fabales > Fabaceae > Stylosanthes > Stylosanthes scabra. The sequence continues at coordinate 92,716 of JASCZI010151158.1, read as the reverse complement.
CACTACTAACAGTAATCACACATAAATAATCTGTCATTGTCTAAAATATGAGTGAGCCATTGACTTAAACCAGTTTACAACATGTGAAAAAAAAAACACAGCAACAAAAAAACAGAGGAGACCGGGGATTAACAACAAGTCAACAACCAATTAAGTTGATTAATAAATCAAATCTAATAACTAGTAATAGCAGCAAGCTAAACGAGGAGAGAAAAAAAGACAGCAAGAACCACGAACGTGAAGGAAGCCAAATACCTCTTGAAGACGAGATCGGCGACGACGAAGACTAGATCGGCGAGGAGGAACGACGCACATGAAGGGCAAGGAACAACGCGCGAGGACGAACGGCGCACACGAAGGGCGAGGAAGAACGGCGAACGCGAAGGGTGAGGAAGAATGACGGTGACTGGTGGTTGGAGCAACGAAGCACGGACGAAATGTTGGTGGACTGGTGGTTGAGCGGTGTCGGCGTTGAACTCCACGACGGCGAAGTGAGGTCCTCTAGTTCAATGAGTTTGAGAATTGAGAAGTGGAGGTTAGGGTTTACATGAGATTTGGGAGAGAAGATGAGTGGGAGCTCGAGGCCACTTTTCAATTTTGTGTTTTTTTGTTTTTTCTCAACAAAAACGACGTCGCCTAGCCCTTTTTCCAAAAACCGGCCAGTTCTCGGTCCGGTCCAACCGACCAATTCCCGGCCGGTTCGTTGGTTCTTGAACAGTTTGTTTATCTCCGGTTTTATATGTTAGACCTAGCTGTAAATGTCTCCGGTTCGCGATCCGACCGGTTCAACCGGCCGGTCCGGTCCGTCGTTGTGAAGGCATAAATGGACCTTTTTTGTTTTTTTTTTTTGGACGAGGGTGACACAAGGTCACCACCCCCCACTCACACACACCCCAATACCCCATTCATTTTTCCTTGAAGCTCTTGAGTTGGGAATTGATCCCACTCCATCAGTGTGCAGCTCCTTGGAAGCAATGCTTCCACCACTAGGCTACAAGCCTGGCTGCGACCTTTTTTGTTTTTGATGATTGCTTCGTTTCTATGTGGGCCTTCTGATATAAGTATGGGCTTCATTTCGGTTTGTTTTGCTCAAATTTTAGTTACTTCTGCTTCCAAGTCCAATGTCACCTTTAGTGTAGGATAAAAATGGGGAAATAAGTTAACAAAAAAAAAAAGGGGAAATAAAATTGTACTAATTCATATTTTCTTAATTTTGTTGATATAAAATAGTTTAATTATTAAGAAACCAAACTAAAACACTTTGTCTAAAATAGTTGGTCCAACGTGCCTACAAAATTCAAATCCATACTATACCTAACACGTGACGACTAAGAGTGTTATTTTGCTACCATACCAATAATATAGTTCTAATAATAATGTATAATAATACCTCCACTTTTTCAAACCAAACAATTCTCATATTCATGTCTACTTTCACTACGTACGCATGAGCTAAGGTAGCTCTTTCTTTTTAACTATATTCATTTACTACTACTAATTATCTTTTCAATAATGAATACACATGATCTTTATAGGTTGCTTTAGATTATCATCTTTTAATTGGATGATGTTGATAACATTGACCCAAAAGAGTGTGAACAGTTACAGCTTCCCACCAAATGAGAGAGTTTTCATAGATTATCTGTGTCTTTGTATATATTTAAAAAAGAAAAAGTTAAAGAGATTGTATATATACCCTCCTTCATACTTCCTCTTGATATATATATCATAGGATGCTTACCACAAGTGGAAAAATATTATTATGCACTGTTGTCAGATGTGTTTAATTATATCGTGTTCAACATTATAATATGTATCATGTCCAAAAAAAAAAAAACATTATAATATCTATTTTTTTATTGTTGGTGTCCTTGTGTATGTGTATTTGTTCACAAATTTAAATAATACATATATTTTAAAGTACAAATGTTATCATGTATTAGATGCATTGTCTATCAAGTTGAAAATGGATATACACTTGCATTTAATAGGAAAAATGTATACACACATACTTAAGAAATAAAGAAGCGAACCTTAATTTGAAGGGTTATGTAATTAATTTGCTGAAATTAAATTCATGATGGATTATTAGTACTAAAATAACATTTGATAAAAAAAATTTAGAATAATGATGTTTGTATTTTTGAAGAATAGAAATACTTTATTTTATATTTGATAAATGAAAAACATTATGTACTTATATTTTTCTATTTGAAATGCTACGTATGTTTATGAAAATTAAGTACTACACCCATAAATATTTACATTTATTCTTACTTTTTATTATATTTATGTTTATATTAAAATCATTTTACATATTAAAATAGTTTTACTAGATATAATTTTTTAATTTTTATTTACTAAAATTTTATTTTATTTTAATTTATCAAGTATATTAATTAAATTTTCTTAAAAAAGCTAAGCTAAAACTTTGTTCAACTTTAACATAAGAAAATGATTATTCATTAGAATGGAAAGCGTTGAAAAAGTAGCATAAAACGGTGGCATCTCAAAAACAATAATTGTCCCTATATCATTGATAATTACCTCTTTGATTTGATGAGCATAATTTGGAAATGAATTATGATGCAAGAATTCCGGGTCGTTTTATTTATTTATTTATTTATTTTGCAGGGAGGTGCATCAAAGTTATAACAACGCCGCTTTTATTAAAAAGAAAAGAAAAGGTGTAAAAAAAAGGAAAAGAAAAGAAAAGAAAACAACAGAAAATAATGTGAAAATGTTGCAGCAGCTCAGAGACAGAATCACTTGTGCACATGTTTGTCATGCACTTCCCCTCTCTTCCATAGTTAGCCAACTCATTTTTTTTTTCCACCACCATTATAATAAATTCCAAAAAGAAAAAAACTAAATAAATTAAACTAAATCGACCCGTTATGTAAAAAACCCTAAAAATTTACATGCAATTATTTTTTCTGTAAAACTAATACATCCTTAGGAATTATTATATACTAATTTAACACTTAAGAATCAGTAAGTTTTATATGTAACCACACTTTCTAGCACAAGTGGTAAGTGACTTGAGTTGCTTAAATATTTAGTCTCGGATTCAAATTTTGGTGGCGGCATGTATGCAGAAGGAGATATAGCCACATTAAACCCTCCAAAATGAGCACTCGATATGACATAAGGGATTAGTCTGAACTTGCCAAAAAAAAAAGTCAGTTTTATGTGTGGTAGACAATAATTTTAAACAACATATACAATATAATTTGTCACCAAAAAATATACAATATAATTTGTTAGTATATTTAGGGTCTTTTCTTTGATATTAAGCAATAAAAACATCTTAGCTAAATGCTATCAAAAGTCGATAAGTTGTAATTCATATAATATTACCCCCTGTCAGTTATAAGCAGTTCTGGGTTCGAGTTTCACTATTATAAAAAAAATCAAATACTATCGTAAAATTATAATAGTATAGTACTTTTCAATAATTTAATTAAATCATTTAATAATTTTGATAATTAATTTTCATGAATAGACTCTCCACATGGTGTTAAAGTTAAAGTTTGACTGTAGCAGTGAAATTGTGAAGGACAAGAAGTCAAGAACAGAATTAGAGATAAAGTAAAGAGAGAAAGATGGTGCTGAAAAGAGTACTTTTCTTTTTTCTTATTCTTATGGAGAAACGAAAAAGGGCAGGAGGGTCATGTCTTGAAGATCCAAATTCACTTGCATTGGATTCAAAACACACACACACACTTTCTCTCTCTTTCTTTTCTGTGTGATCCTTTTCAGGCTGAATCTTCATTCCTCATGTGTTCCAATTCCTCTAACAAAACACAACAACCATAGAAAATGAACCTTCTTCCTATGATTCTCTCCATGTTCCTCATTCTTCTTCACCGTGCAGATGCACAATCACAGCAACACCACCCTCCTTTTCATTCTCCTGCACCTTCACCTTCACCTGCACTTTCACATGTTCCTGTTTCTCAACCCATTGCTCCACATTCCCCCTCCAATTCCATGATCCCTGCTTTCTCCCCTGGTATCTCTGTTTTCATCCTCTGTTCTTGGATCTTATGTTTTCATTCCCCTCAACCCTTTCTAATGCTTTCAATTATGTTCATTAGGATTTCAGGAACAACTGCACCGGAAAGGTTCACACAACAAAGTGGTTATCTCGGTGGCAGTGGCTGCAGCTGCAGTTGGTGCAGTCATTCTCACCCTGCTATGCTTCTGGATTTGCCATTACAAGCGTAGCTCAAAATCAAGCAAGAAGAATCAGAATCTTCACATCTCAGGTACTTGTAATATTTTCTTTTAACCAAAGTTTTAAAATTGAATATTCAATTACTAATGGAGGAGGATGCAGTGGAGAAAGGGGTGATGGGAATGAAGACGGTTGGTATGAAGGGTTGTGCTCCAATCATTGATTATAAGCAAATAGAGAAAAGCACGAATCAGTTTGATGAAAGTAACATCTTGGGTGAAGGAGGTTTTGGATGTGTTTACAAGGCTCGTTTCGATGATAATCTTGTTGTTGCTGTTAAGAAGCTACACTGTCAAACTCAAAATGCTCAGAGAGAATTCGAGGTAACAACGTGTTAGAGATATAATCATTTACGTGTTTGTTTGTCCTTGCTGGCTTAAATTTTAGGTACTAGAATATCTATGACCTAAAGATGTAGAATTCGATTCGGTTTTTCAATGCTTTTTTTTTCTTTCTTAATTTGAAATTTGTGTGACATGAATAAATGCAGAATGAGGTTGAATTGTTGAGCAAAATTCAGCATCCAAATATAATTCCTCTGCTGGGCTGTAGCATTGATGGGGACACCAGGTTCATTGTTTATCAGTTGATGCAAAATGGATCCTTGGAAGCTCAGTTACATGGTAACAATAAAATCTTTTGCATTTCTTAAATTAATTACCATATGAATTATGATTGATTTAGTACTGAATACTGATACCTTTATTTTCCACTAAAAAAATGATGATGAAAGGACCTACTAGAGGGTCTGCATTGACTTGGAACATGAGGATGAAGATTGCTCTTGACACAGCAAGGTTATTAATTAATTAATTGATTATCATTCCTTAATAGGTTTTTCTATGCTAATTAATTAACAAAACTAGTATTGATTAACTGTGGACAGAGGATTAGAATATCTACATGAGCACTGTCACCCTCCTGTCATTCATAGAGATATGAAATCCTCCAATATTCTTTTGGATGCAAACTTCAATGCCAAGGTAAAAACAAAGTAATTAACAAAAATGGAACCTAGTGCTATTAAAAGAAAAATGGCTTCTTCCAGTTTTTCTATTATATTATCATAATATCATTAATTTAGGAAATGTTTTCGCTTCGTGTCTTTTTAGCCATTAATTTTAATAATATATATATATATATATTTTATAATCAATTAAGATCAACAACTAAAAATACACAGATTCCTAAAAACACGCTTGCTATTATTTATTGCAATACCAATAACACATGTAACTGGTGGCGGATTGATTCAGCTATCTGATTTTGGGCTTGCCATAACTGATGGGTCCCAAAGCAAGAAGAACATCAAGCTTTCAGGCACATTGGGGTATGTAGCCCCGGAGTACCTTCTAGACGGTATGTTACTTTTTTTTGCCAAAACAAACCAACTCTTAATTTCTCTGCATATGCATTGCTCTCTGACTGAGACATCTTGATCCACTGTGTTGGTTTTCTTTTGGAGCCTTTTGGAGTTTGTTCTGTTATGAATTATGCCATGTGAGTTTAGGGGTTGGTTTGAAACCCTTTTTTTGCTTGTGTTGGTCATGTACCTGCCCAACTACCATGACATGTCATCTTAAGATTTTATTTAATTGACTTTGTTGTAAGTTACCTTATAATAAGATCCATATGCTTTGTTTTCTCTGGTTACTTCTCCTAGTTGATATAAGCTAGCATCCCAAATGGTACCACTCACATAATTAATTATTAAATCAACGTATAATGAATTGATTTAATTCTCAATGTCAATAATATCTTGGATCTACACATGAGGTGCATGTTGAGGAGGGTGCAGCTGAATTATTTATTTGGTTCTTGCTAGTGTCTTAAGGATATGAAATTTGAATATTATAAAACAAAACCCTATTAACCATTAAGTTTTTAATACATTATAATTGCTAATGTATTGAAAAAGTCAAAACTTAAAGTATGAACCATGAAGTGTTGTACTGTTTGTTAATACAACAAATCTTATTTCTTTATTAATTATATTTTATATTAATGATGTAAATTTAAAAAGGTAACCTATTAATCAAGTTAACCACCCTTCCGGTGAAATTATAAAAACCTAAAAAACCAAAATTTGCTGATTTGTTTGTTACTTTTGAAAGCATATCATCTTTTAAAATAGCAGTGTATTTCTTACTTTTCTATTAGTGCACATTATTTAGCTAATTGGTATTTAATTATATGTTTATAGGGAAATTAACAGATAAAAGTGATGTGTATGCATTTGGGGTTGTACTTCTTGAACTTCTACTGGGAAGGAAGCCTGTGGAGAAACTGGCACCAGCTCAATGCCAATCTATTGTCACATGGGTATGATACCTCCTCTTATTATTTTACGGGATATACGAACATGAAAATCAATAATTCTAGACGTATATCTATCTTTTTCAACCAAGTTCAACTAAGTTGTTTATACGCGCACTGTACGAACAGAAATTTATATGTACAATGAAATGTTTCTATAGTTGACATGAATAAGTTTTAAAACTTGTTTGTTTACTTTTAAATTTTCTGTTCCTTCTAGTAATAATATTCTGTTTGTGCACATGGAGTGAGAGTGAGTAAAATTCACTTAGTTTGACTTGATTATAAAAAAGAGGTGTACATGTGGTATAATTGCACAAAAATATCTTCAATGTAAAGATCACATTATGAACCGATAAATGATTCAGTCAAACATATTAACCTCACACAGCGTATGATTGAATATGTATGTAGGCAATGCCAGCATTGACAGACAGAACCAAACTCATGAACATTGTGGATCCAGTGATCAAAGATACAATGGATGTGAAGCACTTATATCAGGTTGCTGCTGTTGCTGTGCTGTGTGTTCAGCCAGAGCCAAGTTACCGTCCCTTAATCACTGATGTTCTTCATTCACTTGTGCCTCTTGTTCCCATTCATCTTGGAGGAACACTTAGATCATCATCATCAGCAGTTTCTGTTTCTGATTGAACCCCACTTCGCTTTTGTTAATAACAAATGTAAAAACATTGTATATAATACAATACACACACAAAGTTATAACAAGATAATAATAATAAGGGTGAGTACTCATCAATCATCAATTCATCATCACTTCAAGAAGGGCATTTATGATGTGAGAGTTAAAAGTAGTAGATAAGTTGTGTGGATATAAATGAACGATTCATCACATTTATTGCGACAATGATGAACTTATTAGCAACCGACACAGCAATTAAGTGTGTGTTTAGCGTCATAACGCAAACTACCATACCATATTTTGCTCTAGACTAACCAATAATAATAAATAAATAAAAATAATAATAATACGTGTCGGAAAGCAAGGTTGCTCTGTGGTTGATTTCTCTCTGGTTCTCTCTTAGTCTTCCCCTCTCTTCTATTCTCTCTGCCAAAATTTTTGTACAATTCTAATACGAAGCGGTGATTGTGTGAATAGAAGAAAGAAAATGGTATAAATTTACTTTTAAAAAATTAATAAAAATTAAATAATAATTCTATCTGAACAAGTGATTTTGGTCAACTAAATGTAATCAAGTAATTTATTTTTAAGCCAAATAATAGACTATTTCAATGTGAAATAGAATTTTATTTAGGTGTATTTTTTTTTACTATTTGACACTGAAAAAATATTCTATTTAACATAAAAATAAATCACTTGATTAACCAAAACCACTTGTTCAAATAACATTATCCAAAATTAAATAACACATTCTTTAATATAAATATTTAATTATTTATGGTTAATTTTTATCTATTGATCATTTTTCCTCTTTTCCCTAGAGTATGTACCAAATTTTTTATATGTCTCCTTTTCTTTTCTTCAACTAAAACACGATCAAATAAATTTAACGAAAAATTTCATGTTCTCACAACGAGATTTAAAATTCTTAATAATAGAATTTTCTGGTCAATGAGATCATATTAGGATTTAGGCCTATTTTTGAATAACAATATTTTAAGAATTTGGGATTCTTTAACTTTTTAAAAAAAGGAAAAAGCTAGTCGGAAACAAACCAAAAAAAAGAAGAAATACTTTGACAAGTTGACATATTAAATCGCTTATAATACGAGCAACAAGACCTTTGGGAGAATCATTCTCAATGTGGAATTCGTAACACTGTATACAAGAAGTAAAATTTGAAATTCATACATACTTAATTAATGGATTGCTGTATATATAAAGACGAAATTTGAACTCTCCAACATCACTAGACCAACTTAAGTTGATTGAAACCCATACATACATCGTTACACCCATTTTTAGCGGGTGAAACTCCTTTTTTTTTGTGGGTTATGATGAAATTCCTTTTTTCTTTTTTCGTTTTTAGCAGAGGATATTCTAGTCCCACAAAATGAATTAACTAACTAACAAAAAGTTCTATTTGCTAAAAATTTTAAAAACAAAGAGAAAAGTAATAATTACATAATATCAGGCTTATCAGCAACATCCACGGTACATTTGGAAATGTACTTTTTTTCCTTTTTTTATAAGATTAATTTTCATAATTATTGTTAACCAACAATATTTGTCAATAAAAACATAGTAAATGGTGTGCCTGTATGGCTGTATCCTGTATGTGTGTCCTTGTTGTTGGGCTTCAGCCTTCAGCATCCATGGACCATGGTACATTGGGTTATACAATTTTATTGAAACATCCATTGAGTGTCACACACTCACACTTGTTGAGTAGTGTTCCATTGAAAAAGAAAGAAGCAGATGAGAGCGATGGAGGAATCAACAACAGCACAAAAAAGAAGGATAAAGGATATTCTCACAACATGGAGATGGAGATGTTGTCACGGCCTCATGGGTCTGGGTGTGGGTCTGGGGGGATATGGGTTTTGGGATTGGGTAGGTTTTAGGGACAAAAGCCCATGACAAAAAAAAAGTATTAAAAATATAATTTAACATAAGGGCTATTAAAAAGTTAAGCTGCGCCTAGTTAAAATGCCACATTAGAATTCCCTTTGCCATTCCTTTTTTTTTTTTTGGACAAAGCCATTCCTACTCTTAAATGCTACTTCTTCTGGCTAGGTATGGGGCCTGTCCAGACCAAAGCCCAAAAAAAATACTGGATCTTGGTGGGCTATTGGCTAAGGCCTTGAATGAGTGTTAAATATTGAGTTAAACACTTAAACCTCATTTTGGTTCTGTCCAAAAAAAAAAAAACCTCATTTTGGTTTTTAAAATTCGCAGTTTGCATTGAAATGATTATTAAGATTCTAATTACACTATTTTTATATTTGAGACAAAAATAGTATTTTATCTAATTCTAGTTAATTTCGTAAGTGATGAAGCAACTGTTTTACACATTGGATAATATGAAATAATATTTTTTTATTTATAGCACTAACTAGTCATTAAAATGACATTGCCTAATACTTTAAAAGCATAAATGTAAGAATTATGAAGGAGTTGTATATTAGATAACGTCATTCTTAATAAGCATTTAACCTTGTAAGTGTAACAATACGCAGATGCTACTAGAAAAATTATTAGAGTGCACTTTATTGCAGTTTTTCTTTTTCCTGAGTACAGATTGCCGTTTGGATTCAGTTTGTAAAAATATAGCTAATTTATCCGATTATTACTGTTTAAAAGTATGATGTTTTCCAAATAATTTTTTAAAGAGTGGCAATCAGAATTAATTTTGGTAAACTCAAACTAAACGCATGAACGAACTAACACCAGGGGCGGAGCTAGACCCTTTTTCTAAGGGGTCCAAAATTTTTTTTAAAAAAAAAATTAATGATGATTGATAATTTTGTCATGTATTTTTAAATAATAGTTCTATTTCTGCGTCAATATTGGCTATAATTATATTTTATATTTTAATGTATATTATACACTCATAGCTAATTTTTAAATGAATTATGTTATTTGTACATTAAAATCAGGTACCAAAATCAGTCATTAGTGTATATAATATATTAAAATATACAATACATATTAAAAATAATAAAATTATACATATATTATATATGTATTCATGTATAAATACATGATGACTAATTTTTATGATTAATTTTAGTGTGTAAATATAATTATTATAAATATAAACATGTTATGAAGTTAATTTTTAAAAATAAAAGGGCCAAAATATAAATATGGGAGGGACCAAAATTAATAAAGTAAGTTATTTTATGAATAAAAAAAACTTTGGGAGGACGAACATGTAAATATAAAATAATATGGATGAAAAATAAAATTTAAAGGGAGCTAAATTAAAAAATTAAAAATTTTGTAGATATATATTTTTTTTTATTTGGGGGGCCATTGCCCCCTTCAAGTATACTACCCTCCTCCGCCCCCTGACTAACACCAAAATGAAAGACACATTTCATTATATATTTTGGCACAACTAAATGTGGAAATAGATCCTCTCCTCAGTCAACAAATTGTTTCATCATCACTATACTAATTTGATTGGTAAGATTGATTTTATGGTAATAATCTAATTTATTTGGTCAATATTCTAACCAAAATTGGGAATTCATTGAATAATTGGATTTTAATTTACCAGCCATAATGCGTGTAAAAATGTAATTCATCTTTAAGTTGAGCTGTTGTAATAATTAAAATAGGCTAGTATTAGATTCTCCATGACCAAAAAATTGTTCGGATTTTCTTTTCTTTTCTTCCTTTGTCAAGCTTGATGCGTTGACATAGTCTACAAGATATATAATTATTTACCGACATCATATCCCTTTCATTGTTAATCATCCATCAATTTCGTAACACATTATTATTATTATTATTATTACATGAATCTACTAGCTAGTTTCCATGAAGACCAACACAGTTCCTTGTACCATCCAATTAAAGAAACTTGAAATCGGTCTTCAATCTCTATGATTCAACCTCCATATATAGTAGCTACCAATTGATAATAATGTTGGCGGGTACCACTTTCTTACACAAATTAAATTAAATTAAAAATAAATAAATAATCAAGTCACATGCATGATGACAACATACATTAATTAATTAATAGGTAATTTAATTTACACACGACTTTCTTTTCCTACACCTACTAGTTCCCTTAATTATCGCTCCAAATTTTATACTTTCCCGTTCTCTAAATTAATTAAAGCTACCCAGCTAGCTATATATCTTGAACAATTTATAGGTATAATGTTGGAATTAACTATATCTCATCATATATATATGGGTTCTATTCTGTTGCCCAAATCTACTTAGGATATTTGATTAGACCTCTTCCATTGCCAATTCAAACCCACTCTTGATTAATTTCCTCTCACATGCCAAGAAAGTAGCTCCTTAATTTTGTAACTATATGTAATAACTTTATAATGATTTTGACAGCAACACCATGATGATGCTAGAAATACAATAGTAAAAGAAGAAAAAAGATTTATATTATATAAAATATAATAATAATGGACTAGCTAGGCAACAATATGGTTTGGTTGTGGTTTGATAATAATTTGATAAATTACCTCTAAGTATTGGCATTTTGCAGTTTGGAACAGTGAGTGAAGCATGTGCTTCATTTTGACTAATTTCTGTGGGGACAAATAAAAACTAAGTCCTCTAATATAATTAATGCTCTCCAATTGGACGGATAAAGAACTAATACATTCCACACGAGAAATTTCAACAACTAAAAATTACTAAAATAATTGTTAATTTAGAAGATTCTTGTATACATTAAATGAATAGTGTATTTACACTACTAGAAATCAATTTTTTCCGAATAAAATTTTCAAATGAAATTTATTCTCTCAGAATGAGTTTTTAATTTTAACGAATTTTGAAATAAATTGTGAACAATTTTTACTAGTGGTTATAAAATAATATATTCTATTTTAAATTCGTCTAAATTTCGTCCCAAAATTTAACGTCAAAATTTATTTATTTAGCATCATAATTTTAAACTAATTAGCAATGGATTTAGGACAAAAGCCAAAAGTTGTATGTAATTTATATAAACGTGTGCAATAATTTCAGATGAATTTGGGACGCATTTTAATAATATTAAATTTATTATAAATTTATCTATAATTTGTCTTTAACTCTGCCAAGTGACCTAAAAATTTTTGACAAATTTAGGACAGTAGTAGAAATCCATAATATAAATTTGAAAAATAAAAGTTAATCTAAAATCGGTTGAAAAATTGTTTTAAAAAAATTTCTGACAAAATTTCAAACAAAATATAAATTAACAAGAAGAATTTTTGAGACAAAAAAAGATTTATCTAAATTTTATTCCAAAAAATATTTATTTTTAATTTATTTAAAATTTATCTTAATTTTATCTTAAAATATGTTGAAATACATAAATTTCTAGTGGGGTGAGTTAGTGAAGTAGTATTGATATAAAAATAATAGTATAAAGGTCGATAAAGCCATTTATTATTATCTACTTATTGTAAATTGATGTACTTCACATACATGCACTAATTAAGCAAGACAATCTTAGAATGAAATCTCTAGTGTATGTATATGCAAAACCATGATAAAGAAAGAGAATATAAACAAACAAAACAATGAATAGTATATACTTATTCATAATTATATATAGATATATTAATTATTGGAGTAGTTGGATTGTTATTGAGATTTTTTGATAAATGTATGTTGGTTAGAAATAGCATTATTAATTTTCTATTATGAAAATACATTAATGGTGCAGACAAAATAGGAACATCCACATGGAAGTTGCATATGCCTTTTCCTTTTCCATTTTGTCCTTAATAGTTTAAAAATTGAAAGCACTTGTTAAAATTTTATTTTTATTTTTTGCTTTCTTCATATAAAATTTTACCTGACCTAATTCAATATCTATTTATCGAAAAATTAGGTTAAAATAATAAATCTTATCTTATCTTATCATAATAACAAGGTCTAATTAATTAAAAAACTACTTATATATATATATATATATTGTTAAATTATGTTTTTCATTTTAAAAATTTTTACCTTGGAAAATCTATAGGTGCAATCTCGCGCATGTAGTGCGGACTGTGGATTAATAATGTGACAAGTGAATAAAAATCATATTAAAAATGCTAATGTTATTTTTAGTGTGACATCATCATCCCTTTAATTCACCCTCACGTCTCACCCTTCTCATTTTGTTTAATTTCTTGCTTAGCAATGAAACCGCGTAAATAAGGCTTCACTGTTGAAAACTACTTAAATATGTTTATTCACGGCAACTTGATCATCTCATGTGGTTAAATTGAAAAAAATAAAATAAAATAAAATTCTCTAAAGTAGTTAAATGTGTAAAAAATAAATAGTCGATAATATAATACTTTAATCACCTTTAAATTTGTAATTTTCGTTACTTGTAGATTTTATTATTTTAATTTAAGAGTGATTAGAATTTTATTTTTTTCTTCTAAAATATTAACAACTTTAAAAGAGTTTTATTCGATTTAATTTATTTATATGTGAACATTAATAAGTAATTTGTAATCACATTTATTTCCGTCTAGCTGTTTCAAACAGTAAAATAATATAATGTTGAATTTATCATAACTACTAATAAATTAATTAACTTAGTAGGATCGGAATGGGAACTAGCTTAGTTTAATTTTCTTTCTTTCTTTATTTAGCTACAAGAAAAGAATTTCAGGGGAGGTTTTAACTGATAAAACCTTTTTTTCTCGTGGATATAGATATATATGTCCATCAAGTTATTATTATTATTATTCTTATTCATCTTCTTCCAGCAATAAGACGAAATGAAGAAAGCAAACAAATGAAGGAAAAAGACAATTGAGGCACATGAATATGTATATGGTTCATGCATGTGTGTATTATATTCAACACAAAGAAAAAGACATAAGTTGTTCATCAATTCATACATATCGCTAGTTTTTTCATAGACAAAAATCCCATGTTATATTGTTATGTTACATATCCTTTAGCTGACCCTTGCATTGCTCTTATTAATTATTATTTAAATTCAATAATGGATTTATATTAATTTATTCATATTGGCATGTGAAGAAGTAGTTTGTCTGTGTATGCTTTGTGACATGAACAGCATGGGCGTCATGAACATGAACAAAAATATAATGGAGATCAGAGGTTAGTTTAATTAAGGTTATTGATGCTTATTATTAATTAAATTAAATACACTATTAACACTATGCTTTTTCTATCATCACCCATGTTATGTTTTGGGACCCATTTCACGCGTATGTAATAAGGGTGGGTTATATATTTATATATAATTATAATATGAACCTCTTGACCTTTTGTGCATATATCAATATCAATTTCATGTTATTAGCTGTACACCAAATTTTAAAAAAAAAAACGAGTAAATGTGCCTTTTATTATTCTTAATATATTTGTAAATTTTTAAAAATGATATCTTTAATATTTAATTTTATTCAATTTTATATTGAATATTTTTTTATCTGTATTAAAATTATTCCTTAGTATTTTTTATTTTTTTACCCGTAACATTATTTTAGATGAAATTAATGTGCAAGAGTAATTTTGCATTGCCATAAATTGAAAATATTATGAATAAAGTTAAATGAAATTAATCATTATTAGGAGTGCTTTTTAGAGAAAAAGATAAATACATTTTTGATTTCTTAACTCGAAGACAAATAAGTTTTTAACTAATTGAAAATATAAAAACATTCATCACCTGGTAAAATGCGAGATATATAAGTAATTTCGTCCAAAATATACGATGAGAAATAAGTTTTTTTCAGAAAAACTTTGATGTTCCTAATTTTAAGAAAATGATTTTTTTTTTGTATTTTTTATTAATCAAGAATTTATTTGTATTCGACTTAAAAAGACAATGACAAATTTGTCCTTTTTTAAAAAAATGCAAACACTAAAGAAAAAAAAACATGTTTTATCTTTTAAAAAAATATATAGGACTTCTGTATCTATTAGGAAAAATAAAAATGGAAAATTTTGAAGATAGATCAGAGAGACATAGATAGATAGGGATATTGATATAAAGTTCCAAATCTTTGAATCCATGACATACATGTTACTTGTTCTTTTGTGTCCCTTCTTCTATTCTTTTTTCCTCCCTTTTGTTAGTGGTCGATGACTGTGTTATATATTCATTCAACTTAGAAACAAACAAAAAGCAAAACCATACCAAAAAAAAAAAAGCTAGAAAGTATATGTAGAACCAGGTTTAAGCTATAAAACTAACTAAGATAATTAAACTGCAAGCTAATAAAAAAGATTCTTCAGTAAGAAAATAACATGAACAGCACTTCATTGACCATATCATATTGTATACGTGGCGCACAGACATGCCTGGAACGTCACCCTCCATAGAATGGACCCCATTATTGTTTGTCTTTGTCTTTTTATTTATTTTATTTTATTTTAAAAGAAAGAAGCAAAGGTATAGATATACATTTTTTGCCGTTGGTAGTTTATGATCACATGGGATTTGATGGAAGTTAGACCCAATTCAGTGAACGAACTACGCAAACAAAATTTGTTGTAAAACAAAACACGGATAAGAAATATATCTATCCCTGCCTTGTACTTTATGACATGTTTAAATAATAAATAATTCACCATTCATTTTTAAATTATGTTGTATGTTATGTGAACTATTCCCAAAAGTAATTTAATCTATATGTATCTTAAGAGAATTTCATTTGTTTTAATTTAATTAGCATAATTTAGTGATGAATAATGATAAATTCTGGCCGGTACATGTGGGTGAATAGTGTTTGAGAGAAGAACATATATATATGGACCATTATTTACCTACCAAAACCCTAAAAAATACTGCTCAACTTATGACTTATATAAAAACTAAAGTACCATAATGTTTCTTTTTCTCTTGCATTGTCGTTACTCATTTGTGATACAAGATTCATGCATGTAAATTATACTCTGAACCAATTAAACTAAGTGTATATCTATGTAACACTTCCCAAGGAAGCTCTTAACCTCGTACATTAAAAAAAAAGTTTTGTATTAAGGGTGAGATTGATAAGATATAAGAAAAAAAAATTATCTTTTACACGGTAAAAAAGGAAAAACTAATTTAGTAATGTAAAAAGATCAGAGTTGACTAATATTAGTTAAAATATGTGAAAAAAATTGTAGAGTATAGAATTTTTTATAAAAATATTAAAATGTTATTATTTTTATGCAATTAAGTATTTGAGTATTTATTTATAGATATATTATTTAAGTTATTTTTAATATATATTTTATATTTTAATATGTAATTTTAAAAGAATTAACAAAATTTACTTAAGGAATAAAATTACATCTTATTTATTTAACGAGTCAAGTATACACACGAATAATATTTTTGTCGATTAAGCTTCATTTCTATTCATAGTAAATGGTGTGTACTTTTATCCTTTAAAAAATAAATATATCTATCGAAAAACATTATTTGGATCTATACTTAACTTATTAAATAAATAGTGTATATATACTTTTGTCCATTAGTCTTTAACCGTACCTGGTGACTTTTTCTTTTTATTTTATTTTTTATCAAGCTTAACCCTAAAAATATACACACAAAAACATATACAAATATAATTTAAAATTAAAACCCTGATCATCACAAACACTATCGTTTATTAAAATTCATCACCTAAAGCTAGCAAGCTACATATATATAACCGTTTGTTTAACTTGTCCCAAGTACCCATACCTTTTTTAACTCCGTGACTTATTTGATATATATATATATATATATGCTTTCGTCCCCGGCCCACAGAAAATAAACAGGAAAAAAAATGGAAAAAAGCTAAGGATAGGGGTTAGTTGCCCTAATAGATTAGAGATTTGAAAATAGTGAAGGAGATTTGATATGTTGTTAGGGTAATTATGATGATCTAAGAATCTTTTGTCTTAAACCGATGTATATCCCAACTTGGGATCGACCCAATAATTATAATTAGAACAATGCTACTACGAAACAAATCTTAAGGAATCAATAATTAAGTTATCATTTAAAATTTATATGAGTTATCATTCGTAACTCATATATCCAATATTAAGTTATCATCCAAAATTTATAAGTTATTGTGTTGACTCTCTATTAATCATAATATGTTGATTCTTTAAATTTTTTTATAATAATAACAATAATATAGGCTAGGATTAAGAACTGAGAGCTAAATTAGTAGCATATATAAATATTGGTGCAGTATAACAAAATTCATATATAGTGCACAATATTTATCGATGTTTGTAATTTGTGAAGCAAACATATATATGATCGATCGGTTATGTTGGTTAGTTGCAAAAAATAAAATGGTCCCCGACATCAAAATGTGATATGATCTTATTATTCTTATATAAATAAAAATGAGAAAATCAAAATGTGTTGATTAAGGCAATTGGTTCTCCTTTTATATTTGAGGATGATCATGTTCAAAGATTTGTAGTTGAAACCTCACACCAAGGGGATTAAGACTTGCAGTCACTGTCTACAAATTAAATTGCTCTCTACTCTCTACTCATCACATGAACAGAATCTACGGATTTAGCTTCGATCTTCACTTATGGATTCAAGAGATAGAGAGAGAGAGAGTAAAATCATCAATATATAATAATAATAATAATGTTACCGACCAATCACATAATCCTCGATCATTTTTTTAAAGCCAACTTGGTATATTTTTTGTTTTTTAATAGTTTGCTTGTTTCATATTATCTGCATTTGAAGATAAATTTTAATTGTCATGTAGTCATGACATAGATGAGAGTTTTATACTTATTATCCAATCCAACATTTATATTTGTATAATTTTATTGTATTAATGTGATAATACATAAATTAAATATCTATTAAAATTAATTGTATGCAAGTAGGAACCCTTTAGAGTTAACAGGTAAATATAAAAAAAGGAATGCTACCTAACTATATTTTTAATTTAAATAAAACTTATAAAAAATTTTGGAAGAAAATTAAAATTTAAATATTCGAGATATTTTTAAAAAAAATTTAAAAATATTTTAAGGATAAAAAATAGGGTAAGTTACCACATTACACCATTACAATTTCAATATTATCAAATTACACCAAAATCACATAAATGATCAGATTACACCGTTACCAATATACTATGGAATCCGTGGCAGGGTGTAGGGATTTGGTGAATCCGTGCCACCCTACCACGGATACAGAGATGTATGAATAAAATTTGGAGGAATCCGTGGCACCCTACCACGGATCCGTTTAAGTTCATTTCATCATCACCTGAATCCGTGGCAGGGTGCCACGGATTCAGGTTCGTGGAGGCACGCCTATAAATACCAAGTGGTGGTCCCTGGTGAGGATGAGCGACAAGCTAAGATGACGGAGGCGGAGGCGGAGGACGGAGAGCGGGACATGAGGCGATGAAGCAAAGCAACCTGGTTGGGAATCGGTGGATTAGGCAATTATTAAAGGAGAGTGGCCGACGATACTTTTACCGGTTATAGTCCTCTTGAACATCCGCCGGGTTAAAGTACGTCGGATCATTCTCCAGTAAATAGCCATTGCGGAGATATGACCACCTCCGTCCAATGGTTTAATACCAGGTCAATATTTAGAGTTTATTAACGATGAAAGTGTAATGTACGAAGTCTTTTTTTGTCTATTGTAATAATTTACGATTCCGTTAGTGTTGTTTAATTTGCATTTGTTGTTTGTAAAATAAAAATTACATAGCAAAATGTAATGTACAAAGTCTTTTTTCAATTAAATTTTGGGTTCGCTTAATTATTTATATTTTTTTTTACGTAATGTAGATAATGCTTTAAATTTTCGAAATACATAAATATAAAACGTAAAATATTAAAAATATAAAACATAAATACACTAAAAGTAAGTATAAGGGCACACAACTCTATTAATTCATAAATATATTCATGAATACATAGCGTAGAAGTTTCGAAATACATAGCGTAGTGCGTGAAATAAAATATATGAATAAAAATGATGAAAGAATCCCTAGGTCAAGATAAATCTCATGCAGGGACCAAAATAAATCTCATGCCCCATCCGAGATAAATCTCAAGCTCAAGAGGATTCTTGAGGATTCTTGGGGTACTCGTAAGATGATGCTACGCCATATATCTGGCGTAGACTTATGCCGGTACATGTCCCCCTTTAAACCCCAGCCCTCTGTCATTCGCAGAGATGAAAAGCCAAACACATCTATCTACCTTTTTTTTAACTTCTCTCTAACTATTCTCTCTCTAACACTTCTCTCTCTTTCTCTCCTTCACTCTGAATCCAATGACCCTACCACGGATTTATATAGAATTTCCGTTACCCTGAACCCGTGGCACCTTGCCACGGATTCCTCTAATATTTTTTCGTTCATCTCTGTATCCGTGGCAGGGTGGCACGGATTTACCAAATTCCTACACCCTGCCACAGATTTCATAGTATATTGAAAACGGTGTAATCTGATTATTTATCTGATTTTGATGTAATTTGATAATATTGAAATGTGAATGAAATTTAGTGGTAACTTGCCCTAAAAAATACCTGCCAAAATTAATAAGTTTAGTAGGAGACTAAGTTTTGGTTTAGTAAGACTTTTGAAAAAGTACTTGAACATTTTAAATGTATACAAAAACGCTATATTTTATATTTGGTAAATTAAAAGAATCACGTGTTTTTATTTATAGTTTTGAAGAATTGAAACTGCGTTTAAAAAGTGTTTTTTAAAATTTTAATTTATATTTATTAAAATTAAAGAATCTAATATTATTTTGTATATAAACAAATATTTATATTTACCATTAATTAAATTTTTATGTAAAATTTGGATATCATTCGCAATCAAATTTTTTTCTAGCTATTTAAATATTTATATTGGTAATTTTAAATAACTTGAATAAACAATCTTTGAAAAGTAAAAAATTTACTAAACCACACATAATTGAGTACACAAAATGACATATATAGGAAGGCAGGCATGTGAGTGTTTTTGATAATTTCATTTCCTAAAAGCACTTATTTCATAATGATAGCATACAAATTGCAATACAGCCAACATATAGCTTGCTAAGGTAAACACAAAGAAAGTTTATAATAACCTCAAAATCCTCCAAGTGGGACCTCTATGAGTGTCTTTAGAAAAATAAAAATAAAAATAATTAAATAAAAAAAAGGGCATTTAACACAAGTACATAAACCCCATTCTCCCTCCAACTCCATCCCCCTTCCACACACACCAAAACTCATAGTAACAACATTCTCATCACATTTTGCACCAAACACAACGACATCATCCATGGCCAGAGCAACACAAAGATACCGAGGTGTCCGTCAAAGGCATTGGGGCTCTTGGGTCTCCGAAATTCGCCACCCCATCCTGTACGTATATTACATGATTTGACATATTTAACAGAATATATTTGACTGAACCATCTAACCATTCGCAATATCATATTCACATTAAAATGTCTTCACATGAGTAGTCGCGCTAACAAATGAATGATGTGTTAACAGGAAAACAAGGATATGGCTTGGAACATTTGAGACAGCAGAAGATGCAGCAAGAGCTTATGATGAAGCAGCAAGATTGATGTGTGGGACAAGAGCAAGAACAAACTTCCCTTACAACCCAAATGCCTCTCATTCAACACCATCAAAGCTTCTCTCTGCTACTTTAACTGCCAAGCTTCACAGGTGTTACATGGCATCACTTCAAATCACTAGGCCTTCATCTCTTCCTTCGCCATTACCTTCTTCTTCGAATGGATTTTCCACTTCATCAAACCAACGTGATGAAAGCGGTGTTCTGTTTTCACCTCAGAAGAGACCACACAAGGAGGAACAATTACAACAACAACAAGAACAATGTTCATCATCTTCATCGGATGGGAATAATTGGGTTATGATGAAGAAGGTTAAAGTGGAGAATAATGATGAAGAGTTTATTAAGCCTCTTGAAGAAGATCACATTGAGCAAATGATTCAGGAGTTGCTTCATTATGGCTCCGTTGAGCTTTGTTCTCTTTAATTTACCCATCAATTCACATAATTATCATTCTTATTCTGCTAATTTTTAACTAATTTATTAGATTATGATGATCTTATCTTTAATTTGAGAGGTCCTTAATATATATATCTCTTCTATATATATATATATATTGAAAGTGACCATTATTAATTTTCTTTCTTTTTTTTTTCTTTCTAGGCAATGCTGTCTATGTACCTGTACCAACCTTTTTTTATGTATAGGCAATGAAATCTTCAATTAATTTGTTTTTATGTTTCAATTCGTATATATTTTCTTCTTTCTCCTATGAAATTATCATGAATATATTGCAGCTCTTCATTCTGACATAAGTCATTGAAAAACAAGAATTAAAAAAAGAGAAATCATGAGTTGAATTATAGAATTTAAATATATGATACATCAATAACTTGTCCCACATTGATATAGTATTAGAAATTTAATAACAAAATTAGCAGATATGTCAATTGACTAAATGAACCAAGAATATGACATCTCTCTCTCTCCCTCCCTCTGTTTTATATATTATAATTATAATTATAATTATAATTATAATTTGTCCTGTTTTAAGACTCTGGTGCTGGAGAACCAATCAGCAAGAAGTAAAATGTATCATACTATCATCCAATGCAAAAATTCTTAGGTGCTTTCCAACATTTTTATTTTCTTTCTATTTTACAACTAATGTATTGCGTAAATGAAAAATAATAATAGAATATATTATTTTTATTGAAAACAAAAACGAAGAAGAAGACGAAGGGGGGAAGTTTTTTTTTTTTATTTTTATTTTTTGAGAGAAAGAAGAAGGGAAGTTAAGAACATTCTTCATCTGTAAAAGAGATTAATTTAGTTACCACTTAAGGGCAGAACTAGATGTTTTTTCAAGGGAGCCCAAGTTGCATACACATACTCACATTACACGTGATTAATTTGCACATAGCTATCATATTCTATTTGTATAAGGCTTAGAAACCAAGTATTTTATTCAATTAAGTTTAATCAAATTGTATAATATGCTATATAATTTTAGTGATAAGAATAATTTTTATTGAGATTAGGTTAACTGTTAAAAATAGTTGTACATCTAGTATTACTCATTTTATTCTACTCTACCTTAACTTATACATTGAAGACTCAGAAAATTTTATAATTTATAATTTTATGGCTTGTTTTAAAATAATCTTTTGTTGTTATAATTATGCTAAATTAATTCAATCTTAAATTGTTCTAGAATGACCCTATAAATGTTGGGTCAATGAGAAGGCTAACAAAGTAAAATATCATAAATTCACCAAGTCAGCTATTACTCGCTTGAGATCAACCTCATTAAATATATATATTTTTTTGGGTGACTAACCTCTGTTAAATACCTTGTATGAGAAAATTTAGTAGGAAAAACTCCAACAGAAAAAGAATTAGTGATAGGTAGGTAAAACTTTAGTTTGTTCCAAAGTGGTAAACTTTCTCAATGATTGTGTTGTTGGTGTTAGTGAAGGTCATAATTTGAGAGGGGCATGATAGTAAGATGAAATGTGTCTATGAGGTTTAGCTCAATAGGTTTGTTATTAGCTGATATGATTGTGAGTACTGTATTTTAGTTCAAATTCTACTCGATTTAGTGTTTCGAGTTTTAAATGCGTTTAAATTTTTTGTTTTATGTTTGATTGTTGTGTTTTGCTTTGTTTCTTTTTCTCTCGCCTCCCTTTAAAAATTTTGTGAGAGGTGGATATATGGAAAAAAAATTAAAAACTTTACAAAGAAAAAAAGAAAAGAAAAATCTTAGAGGATATTAGACATTTATTAAAAATTTAGACTGATACCGTATGAAACTCCCAATTAAAATGCACAAAAAAAAAAGAAAAGAAATTTCCACTTTAAAATCTTTCATGAGGCTGTATCAAAGTCATATAAGGTAGCTAATATATTCTCAAAATTGATGATGACTAGAATCGCATAACACAAGAGATAGAATTTTTGTAATAGGTACAATAATGGTCCATGACATATCACACTATATCACCAGTGTTTTTCTTATGTATAATTTTAAGGTTACAGGAAAACATAGATGAATATTTCTTATACATTATTGTTTCAATTTTTTGTCATTGGTTTGTGTGTCAATTAAAGTGTGATGAAACAGCAAAATTTTGACATGCTATGGGAAGAAAAAAAAAATTAAAGGTGGTTATTGGTGCAGTTGAGTGGAAGATTATGTTGAATTTTGGAGAAAGATATAGGAATGCTTTTTTTCTACTTTGTTGCCTTCATGTTAGGCATAGACACTGAATAAGATTGAGTGGATGTGCTAATCATTAATACCAGAAATTTGGGCCCTTTTTCATATTAAAGACTCTTTCAAAAGTTTATCTTTTCATCACTCTTACCTCTTTGCCCCTTTCACGCCTCCTTCATGTTTTTCTTTTCATTTCACAATTTCATGACATCTTTGCCAGTCTCAGTCCAAAATATATTAGGATTAGGGTTAGATAATATACTTTGAACATATGTTTTAACACTCTATTAGTAGTATTTTCAGAGTGAATTTGAGAAAAATTTATGCGAAACGGTAAAAAACATGCTCAAAATTTGTGGGGACGCGATCCGGTGGTTTCCTTTTTGGTTCAAAGTGCCTACCTCCATTTTCGGGGATGGAATGTAATAACAGTGAAAATTAAATTAAACTGGGTTGATCTAGTAGTTAGTTCATTAGTCTGTTTAAGTAAGTGTCGGAAATTTCAATCTGTCTCGCCTTGTACACGTAGAAACATAATGTCCAGTGGTAAACTTTTTAATGGAGCTCCGATTCTTGACGGATTAGTTCTTGATTTGTCGAGCTCACAGATACCGTGAAAAAAATAGTGAAAATTATAAAAGTAGAAAAAAATAGTGAAAATTATAAAAGTAGAAGAGGAGCAAGAAAGTTCACTCTCCTTAAAAGTTCACTTTTAATTTTCATTAAAATAATGAAGTTGACGGTTTCTCAGTTTCTGTCCCTGTGTTTGTGTAGCTTCAATTTCAGGAATTCAATAATCAATACTGTAAGTAGAAGCTATTTGAGTGAAAAGGATAGTGGTATCAAAATCACTGAACCAAATTTGGTAATGCTGAGAGGGAGACACAGAATGAGAATATGATCATCAAATTGATGGTTAAGGTTATGTTGCATTACATCTATCTATGAATTTCAAAAGTGAATATGTCCTTTTCATTCTAATTTTACTGCATGCAGACTCAATCAACTTTTGGAATTCTGAAATTATTTACACTTTGTTATATATTCTCATACACTTCATGTCAGCTTCATAAACCAATTAACTTGAGTTGATTACAATAATTACAAGTCTCTCTATATATATCTACATTAATTTATTTACCATTTAAGTTCATAAGTTCAAATCTCCACAGTAATTATTACTTATTAACACATTACTCACCTTAGCTTGTCAATTTACTATGCAATAATTCACATGATTGAGAAAATTACTGTTTCCAACTATGTTTTGTGTTAAAAGAACAGAAAAATTCCAGAGAAATTGTATGTATGTGGGGGTTTGTGTCCCATGTATATGAGTGAAAACCTTGATGATTGTTTTGAATTGATTCTGCTCCCCACAAGCATCAAATAATAAAGTTGGTTTGAGTCTCATTATTTTGTTCTTACTTTTGAATCAGATAAAGTTGGTTAAATCATCAATCATGGGCAATTGGGCATGTTAGTGAGTTTTCTCATCATCAAGGGCTTTGAATCTTGAGACCTCCACACACACACACACCGCCTTTAATAACAGCTCTAGCTTCTTCACATTCTCTTGTACGGACCATAACATTAACATAACATACATTACCAAACTTGGTCAAATTTACTCCCACTCTGTCACAGACATAAACAGATAAAACAATCATAGGGTAAAATTATTATTCCTTTATGGAATTAGAATATCTGTCATCTTAGTAATTCTTGTTATTTGTTAATTAATTACTTACTAGTAAGTGAATGATTTTGATTTGATTGATGACTTCAATTTTACTACTATACTACAATACTATGCCACTTTATAATTTGATTTGTCATCATTGCTCCTATAAATATCTGCAATATTTTATTAATTACTATGATTTGAAAACTGAAGACAATTCATTTATATTGATATAGTAGTGGTCTTGATTTCATACATATATGGAATTCATCGCCTTGTTAGCTTTTAATCTTGAATTCAAGTGAGGCATGCATATTGCTTCCAATATTCCTGAATGACAATACCATAATTCAAATGGACCAAATAAGATCTTATTTTATTTATTTATTTATTTATGATGAAGGCATGCACTGAATTAAGCTTTGTTGGAATAAAAAAGCAGTCAAAACCAATCATGGTGCATAGATAGAATAATAGAATCTATCTCTCTATCTATCTCTAGTTAGTTGAAATGTTAATTAAGTTATTAGAGATGGATGGAGTACAAATAAATCAATCATATCATGCATACATATGACCCTAATTAAATTAAAGCCCTTAAACAAATAATCAGGTCTATTATTTGTTTGGTAGGTGCCTTGGATCAGGTAGTGATGAGTCATGCAAAATCCAAAAAAGGGGTTTGTTCTTGTTACAAACATAGATAGATAATTAAAGGTTAGTTGGTGGCCTACTCTGCTGAAATTAAAACCCATAATAGTTTCAATTAGCAGTTTTGGAGTATTAGTTGATGAGAGTAGAATATATATATCATACTTGCTTTTTTTGTAGTTTAATTTAAACAAATGAAATAATGACATGTGGTTTAGGGTTAGTGGTGGAATATACAAGACATGTCTCATATTTGCACAACTTCCCCATCCCTTCACATGCTAGAGTGCACTGTATCTGCAGCATCTGCACCCTTTCTTTCACATGCTATCTTCTCAATCATGGGGGCCACTATGCATGCAAAAAAATAGTTTTATTTTATTGATTCAAAATCTTGATCATCTTTCATGTTACTTGCTAGTGTAATTAAGATTGTTAGTGTTCAATGTTTATTCTCAACTGGGCATAAAGTACCTCATTGGCCCAAACGCACCCTCCAATTGCACAACTAGGAGTAAATCTTGTCAAATTAGAAAGAAAAAAAATTTAGGTTGGTCTAGTGGTTAGTTCATTGGTACGCTTAAGTAAGTGTGGAAGATTTGAGTTTTGTCTTATGCATGTAACAATACATTGACCAACAATAAATTCTTAACTAAAGTAATTTACCGAGATAAGCATGGCTCGAGAATTAATCATGAATGAACTAATTAATGCCATAGTGTAGTCATATAAATGATTAAGTCTATTATTAATTACTTATGTATAATCATGTTATCTTGTGAATGTGCTTGTAGCTGTTTAGGAAATAGATGAGATTTTGGAAAACCTGTGTGGGGTATAGCATTAGTATGTAATGTGATGAAGATATCATTTAGCAAGAACCCATTGCTAACTAGCTATACATAGGTAAAATAATGCAATGTCTATGTGTGGAAATATATATATGGACCATCTGCATGATACAATGTTATCTCATCTCATCATTTTATAAGATATACAAAAGGAATGATTTGTGAAGAAAATATACGTGTAATTATCATTACTCATCTCATATGGGTGAAAAAGAGAGGATATATTATCATTACTCATCAGATTTGTATGCTTCGGATATAATCATGCTTGGAGCAATTATTGACCTAAATCATACTTTCCAAATATAATTAATTTGTAGTGTTTTTTTTTTTTTTTAAATAGAATGTTGTATTAGATTTTGCGGGAATATTCACAGTAGTTAAATGAGTGGGCGAATCAAATTTGAGCCAACTCATTATTATGAGCTAAGAGTTAAAACTTAAAAAATAAGTTGGTTAATATTTTTAACTAATTAAGAGAATGTCAACCCAATTTGATTATCAACAATGTTAGGGAATCAATAAAAATTCAGCCAACGACAGTCAATAACTCAAATTGAATGTTCTATTTTTATAGGTTTCAGATGTTCTTTTTTAATAAATACAAAGTTAGCTTATTGTTGGTTCTTTAGGTTTCGGATGTTTTACGACTTTCATTGTGGACGTTCTATAAATAATTATTACGGATGTTTAATTTGTTGTTGTCTGATTTATTGGTTAGAAAAATATTGGTTACTTATACTTTTCCTTTGATTAATACAAGTTAACGAATTAACCGGGTTGGTTTTATTTTCTTATTAAATTGGTTTTTTTACTTATATCTACACAAGTCAAAAAAAAATTTACCCTACATTTATATATATTCTTAGTAAATGATCTAAAATCTAAAAGGTAGTTAACAAGAAAGATATTTTATATATAAAACAAGACTTTTTATATATATATATATATATTAAAATATGGGGAAAAAAACGAAAAAATAGTTAGATAAATCAATTCGTACTCTCTCGATCTAAACTCGTTTTATTTCGAGAATAAGAACATAGCTAAGTTGATGACTCGCTTTTAAAAGCATTGTAATATTATTAGCTTGACTAGCTCGTTTTTATGAGCGATTTGAAATAACTCGCGAGTCACCGGTCGATTAACAACTTTAACTTGAAGATGGTATGTAAATGTTATGGTAAGAATGTATTAAGACCATTAAATTGAGATAGCAGGAATGATATTAATATTTGAGTTTTTGAGATGTGACTTATATTTAATTCAATGGTCAATAATATACATTCTCACATGGTCGCATGAAAATCATTCTCACTAAATACATCATTTTTATGTAAGGTAAATATATTTGGAAATAATTAATTTCTAAAGAATGACAACGAGATAAATTAGTCAAAAAAAATATGATACGCATACATGAAGTCCTTACGAGGAATCCATTAACATAATTACATAACCATGACAATCATAGTTGTAAGAATCGGATCGGATTGGTCGGTTGGACCGGTTTAACTGGGAATCGGACCCCTTATCGATCCGAGCAAGGCAAATGATCGGAAATGCACTCAAACTAATGAGATTCGGATTAAACCAGACGGTTCAATACAAAATCGACGACTCGACCGATTTACGAAAATCGGATCGGGTGAAATGTTTTTTTTTTTAAAGTTACTTAAAATAGCGTCGTTTAAGAATTAAAATTTAGAAATTCAAAAAATAAATATTCAAAATTTAAAAAAGGAGTAATACCTTGAAAATTCCTGGGCAATAACAACCAAAACAATTCAAATTTACAAAACTAAAAAAATTAAAAAAACAATTGAAATCACTTGCTAGATATTACACAATCATGAAATTCAATAATCAACACAAACTATTGAACTACACAACAGCAAGCAAAATACACGAAGAACCATGATCTATGAAAACACAAAAAAATCAAGGTCCATGGAGAGTCACGGTAGGACAAAAGAACAGAGGCGTCATGGCGAGAAGAATGATGAAGGAAAATGTAGCGGTGAGAGGGCGGTGAGAGGGACAGAGAAACGACTCCACTCGAGGCCCACGAACCAGGATAGTGAAGAATGATGGAGGACGAAGATTGTGATGATGAAGGACAACGGTGGCGTGGCGCGAAGGTGTGGACGTGTGGTGGCTTGTGATGATGGAAGAGTCTGTTGAGAGGTGTGAGTGAGTGTGGGGATTTTGGATGATGAGATTTGGAAAAGAGGGAGAACGAGAGTGAATGTGAGAGAGAGAAGAATGGTGGCGGCTGAATGTTGGAAGGCTAGGGTTAGTGTAAAAGTGGGTTAGTAAGTATATATATTTTTTATTTTTTAAAAATTAAAATGCGGATCCGTGGATCTGCAGATCGAATACGCGGTTACATATGTCAAATCCGCGATCCGATCCCATGTAAGTGCGGATCGGATCAAATCTGCAATTTTCTGATCGGATGTGAATATTTACCGTGGATTGACGGATTTTATCCGATCCATGATCACCCCTATCCATCGCTCCCCCATCCGTCGCTGCCCCACCGTCCGCTTCCCCTTCCGTGGCTCTCACTCCCCCTCTTCCCCTTCCGTCGCTCTCACTCTCTGTCGTCGAGTCTGCCTCCGTCGTCGTCGATTCTCCTGAGTCCTGCCTCCACCGTCGTGAAGTCGTTGAGTTCCCACTGTTGGAGCTGTCGCCGAGCCTAGCTTCCACCGTTGCCGAGGTAGCAACAGAGGCCGCGTTGCCCAGCTTCCACCGTCACCGTCGCTGAGCCCACCGTCGCCGAGGTAGCAAAACTCACTTCTGTTGTTGTTTTGTTTTAATTGTTCCTTGTGATTTTGTTGTTGCTTTTCTTTGAAGTTTGAACTTGTAGCAACACTCATTCATTCCTTGTGATTACTTGTGATTTTGTTTGCTGTTTCAAAAAAGGTATATTTTTTTGCTGAACTTGTTACTGGTGTTGATGGCTTTTGGGTTTGCTTTGCTTTTATTTGTTGAGTTTTTTCTGCTATCTTACAGTGATAGATTAGCTTAGAATGGTGGTTTTTCTTGATCTGTATTTCTGTTTTTTATGCTTGGGACTAAGGTTGAAATGATGTATCTCATTTCCCTTATGGGAGTTTTTTGATAAGATTAAACTATCAAAAAAATATATTTTTTCATAATTTATATTTTTTTTGCACTTGAGACTGGTTCAACGGTGCAACCTGTGACTCCACAGTTGAACCCTTGACTCCGTGACTCTGTAGGCTGACCGGTTTGATGACCGGTTCGATTCTTACAACTATGATGACAATATAATAAGGGATAAGTACTCTTTTTGCCATAAAGATTTAATGCGAAAATCAATTTTGTCACAATCTTTTTTTTTCTCAAAATTGCCAAAAACGTTTCCATTCCATTTTAAAACCACCAAAATTAAATTTTCTTAACAAAAATACCCCTCTCCCAATCCAAATCCCTAATACCTCTTCCCTTCTAAATTCCAATCCAAACCCCTAATCCAAATCCCTAATAACCCACAAAGAGATGAAATCGAGAGAGAGAGAGAGTTCGAAGAGGGAGAGAGAGATGATGACAGCGCCAGCGAAAGGGAAAGCCGTTGCCGCCGTCGCTGGTAAAGACGAGGTCGGAGAGTTCGAGACGAGAGGGAAACACGACGAAGATGGAACAGGGTTATGCTGCCGCTGCAACTCCGAGTTGTAGTCGTTCGAACCATGATGTCTTCTCATTTTTCCATACCCAAAAAATAAGAGTCTTCTGAACATTTATAGTATAGTGTGTGTTTGAATTAACATTTACAAGTAGACGTTGATAGAAACATCCTTTTGTAAAATTAATTTTGACTAAAATTGAATTGATGCCAATATAATTTATGTTTGGATATTTTTTGTTAACATATTTTTGAGAAAATAAATTATATTTGATGATATTAACCAAAATTATGTTAGAATGTAAAATTACTAAAAAGATATAATTATATAATTCTTTATATTACTTTTGTAAAAGATAAATATTGTTATATGTAATTTTTAAAAATTGTAAATATTATTACATAAATATAATATGTTAACCAAAATGTATTTAAATAATAAATATTATTATATGATTTAAAAAATAAAAATTTAGATATATGTGATTTTGAGAAAGTATAAAATAAATATAATATTATGTGTTGTGTAAATTACCATGAATGATAAAGTGATTATGAGAATAGTAGTTTTTTTGTGTATAGTAGTAGTTAAAACATGCTTATAGAATGATGAACAAACATAAATAGATGAAGGAAATTGGCATAAAAATTACTCATAAAAAATATGTAGATATAATTTCAGATAAAATACTTTTTGCTATTATAACAATTCTTGTTTCCGTTTAAAAAACTAAACCTTAATATCCTTTCCATTTTATTCCTCAATTATTATTGTAAAGTATAATTTCTCACTCTATATTTATTAAGTAGGACCAAAATTAAATATACAAGAAAAGATGTTAGAATGGTAAAAGATTACACTACTTGACAAAAATTTGAGAAAAAAAAAATAGAAGAATGTATTTTTCAAATGGGTAAGTAATATAAGGAGGAAATTATAAAAAAGTGTCCACCGTAATTATTAAAAGCTAATATTTTTATATTTGAGATTTCATGAAAAAACTTTTTAAAAAAAATGCAAAAGTATAAAAAAATATAATTGAAAAAAAAATTGATATCTCATAAATTTTCAATAATATTTTAAATGTAACGTTGAAGCAAATCTAATGTTATTTTTAGAAAACTTATGTTTAGAGAATGTTAAATGTGAATAAAAATAATAAAAAGAAGCCAAACAAAAAATCCTTTTTCCCTAAATCAACAGATTAATCATAATCTTAATTAACAAATCATAAATGTATTAGTTAAACAATTAATTTTCCCTTAAAAAATATAGAAGGCTAATGATATAATATTTTTTTGGGCAACGCTAATGATATAATTAAACATGGCAAAATTAAGTGTACTCTTTTCTTTTTTTAACATTAGAGGCGCTAATGCCAAAAAACAAAACAACAGTCCAAGCTGCATCAGCTAGGAGATCCAAAGCAATCTATGGCGGAAGGTTGGTGAAGAAGATGGAGTTGTCTTCCGAATTCATAATCAAATTAGCTAATCTATAAGCTACTTGATTATCCTCCATTCAGATCTATTCATCAATTCCTTGATCAACCTTAGAGGTCTAGCAAGGGTGGGGTGACAATTGGGAGGATTCCAATTGAGTGTACTCTTTGTTTTTTAAATCAGCGGAACTATTGGGAGTCATTATATTTATACCAAATTGTACTACTAATAAAATTAACCTAATTAGGCTTACTCTTGACATATTTGATTAAACAAATAAAATAAGTAAATTTTAATCATTTGACGGATCTAAATTGATTGCATGTGTCTAAATTCTAATATCCATTCTCTCCTTCAATTCATTTGTAAGATCCTTAGGGGCTCTGGAATGTCCTTATGCCACCTTTTGGGCTGTGCGAATAGCAAGAAGGTAGCTTGAGAATCAGTTTTAATAATCTCCCTATAATTTCTAACTCCCAAGCTACCTTTAAGCCCTTCAAAATTCCCTACATTTCTGCTTGATGAAATGCAAGCCCATGATATGTTCATTACATATGGTGCTCAACTGCTCATCTTGTGAGATACACAAGTGATGGCCATTTGGACGATCCATATGTTTTTGGGACCACAATTTTCTTGCCACAATGCCAAGCCCGTTACATTTTGCACCACAAAATGGCAAAACCCATCAATACGATTCATATAAAACCAAAAAAGTTGTTTCCCATTTCTTACATGTGACCTTGACCAAACAAATTAATGCCCATACCACCAAAAACATATTCAATGGCACGTGTAGTCTTCTCCATGACCGGTTAAAACGATGTCTAGAAAATTCTAATTCATAATGTGTAGTTTTTTTTTTGACAAGATAACGTGTAGGTTTTTTTTTTGGGACAATACGCATTACATATGCACTCTCCTCAACTCACACACACTTCTAATTACTATGGAATCTCTTTTTCCACCTCTGGGATTCGAGTTCGGTATGGCTCCTTAGGAAGCAAACATGATTGCCATTTGTGCTCAAGCCTCGGCCACAGATAATGTGTAGGATCTTACATCCTACACGTTATTTGGATTGGGTCTGAAAACATATAAATCATATTTGAAGTTATTTTTCAATAAACATGGCACAAGGAGTAAAGGATAGGTGCGTATAAGCCAATTTATAATTAGGTCTAATTATCATTTTTCTAAATATGATTCTTCCTTCTCTTCTTTATTCTTCAATTAATGTGATTGATTTTTGTTAAACTGAGTCCAACTTAATTAAATTTAGTTAATAAAAATATTTATACACCTAATATTTCTCAAACTATAAAAAAAATCATTCTAAAACTATTCTAAAAATGATCATTAAATGTAGTAGTTTAGTAGTTTATAGTTTATAAAGAGGACACCAGCAGGATATGTGAGACTTAGTGGCGGTATTTTTGTTACTTTTATAAAATTGTTTTACAGCGGTTATCCAACCGCCAAAACAATAGTCACGGAATATAAAATACGGTTGCGGTGCATTTTGCGGCAATTTAAGAACCGCTGATAAATGACGCTGGTTGAAAATAAATTGGTTTTTATTAAATCGATTACAAATCAACGGTTCAAACTAGTGAACCGTACTCCTCCATAGTGGACCAACAGTCCTGCCAGACCATCCTAGGAAGCTCCATCTTTTGATAATTAATTCTAAAAATTCCTTGGAAGATTTGAACGAGGAACAAAGGAATAGTCCAAACTCCTTCGGCATATCTTCCACTCTACCAAGCCAACTCAACATTTAATACATATAATAGTACTAATTATATATATAGAAGTTTGAATAATATGCAAGTTGTGCATTATTTTGAATTATTTAAATTAAATTATTGATCGTGTCAAAAAAAATTAAATTATTGATATTTGTATTAAGATGACTTATTAAATTGTGATTTATATTTTATCTATTATTTAAAAAAAAAAGATATTTTATTAATCGTAAAAATTGAAGCTATCATTTTTAATTAATTAGATTTGAATGAAATATTATTTAAAATATTATATTTATCATTTAAATTTTTTTATTATAAATTTTAACTAAATTTGAATATAAGTTAAAAATGTTAAATAAATAAAAATACATTTTGCGACGATTTTGACCTCAATCACTGCTATATTCATGTCATATATTCGTTTCGCGACAGTTCCTACATCAACCACCGCTAATCCCATTTAAAATTTGGGGCGATTCTTTGAAAACGATGCTAAATGTGATAAACTGCCACAAAAACTGCTAATATACCGCATTATTTGTCAAATTTGTTGTAATGCACGTGTATGGATATATGTAAAAAATATTCTTTGTAAGAAAGTTTGTAGAAAATAGGTTGGATTGTTGTTGCTGACTCGTCTCCCAAGCGATTGCTGTTATTAATACTTCGTCTGGTTGCTAGTGTTTTTCGCCAGATTTTGTTATTATTGTTTTCCCTCCATCGGTTGTTGTTTGGTGACTTGAGTTTCCTTTGTCATTCCCTGTCCGAATCAAATCAAGTGTTGCGCCTTCTTTGTTGAGGTTCAAATGTAAGTGGGCACTAAAGTTAGTTCCACATTGAAGGAATCAAAGAGGAGTGAGGAGTTTATAAGATGAGAGACTCAATTACTTGACACCTTAAGGTTTTGAGTTGTATGTGGTATCTTCTCATCTTGTGTTTCTTCACTTGGTTCCTCCCTAAAATCTCTCTTCGACAGTCCGTTCCATTCGTTTATAGAACGTCTAGAATAAAAGCTATAGAATATCCAAAATTTAAAGCAACCAACATAAGTCAACTTTGTATTTTTTAGAAACAAAACATTCGAAATCTAAAAAAAATAAAACATCTAATTTAAATTATTGATTGGTATTGACTGAATTTTTATGGATTATTTATTGTTTTAAAAAATAATATTTTCCATGTATGTACATAAGTGGCAGCTAGGTTTTATAAGCACTTGTTTCATTCTAATAATTAACGAGATAGTTAATTTCATTAGTTGCAGAGTTCAATTATTAAAGGACCTTGCTTGATTCTCAATATTCTCCACAGCATCACATGCACGTAAACATGTGTCCCAAAATTTGAGATATCATTAACAATTTTCTATTTAGTTTGTTAATTAATTACTCGATCATTAATCACGACGTATAGAGCCCGTTTGGAGAACTGAGAATTGAGAAGCGTGGTCAACTAATTAATCAGGTCAAACAAGGTGCTCCACTCATCAGCATGCACTTTCTTTTTTTTTTTTTTCTTCTTAAATTTTCAATTCCCTTAATAAACCATTAAATTAAAGAACAACAACTCATTCATGTATGCACATGCGTTTACTTTGACCATTAATTTGTCCTCTCTCTCTCTATAGAGTCACTATCTCTATCTCTAAATATATAATAACAAGTACGTGAAAAGTCCAATCCCTACTCCGATATATAAAAGGTATACGTGGTGCTCACTTGACAATATAATATGGCAGATAGAAATGGCAATCCCCATGCCCTTTGATTCACCGGGTGTAATTTTATAGAAAGAAATTAAGTAAAAAATATTAAATGAAGAGGATAAGGATAAGTAAATTTATAAAGATACACTATAATTTTACTATGGTAAATAAATACACAAGAACAAAAGATAAGAAGAAACCCTGGAGAAACCTATTGAGATATTCACTAATATCACAATTAAAGGATGAATGAGATATATTCATATATAAAAGGCTAATTTTTTAGATTTTTTTTTGTAATGAATAGGATGAAGAATAATAAAATGATGATCAAATGGTGAAAGTAATTTCTCAAATCTCAAAAACTTTTTTCAAATTTGGAAGAACAGCTTGAAAAAGTCTAAAGTAGTATGATGAAAGACCTTTTATATATTAATCCATTTTAAAGAGATAATACATTGCTTTACTTGGACAAAATAAGATAATTCTCATATGATTCTTTATAGTCTTCTCTCTTTATTTCAACCAAATTTCGAATACAATACTCTCCTATAAAGAAAACTAAGGGAAAAGACATTACAAGAAATCCAGTAGATAACTGCAATTTTAATTTCATAGGTCAGGGGCTGCAATGTTGCTAGAAATTGAGGCGCTTTCATAAAATTATTATTATACATCTTTAACTTGACAAAGAATTTTCCAACTTATTTATAGCTCGAAGCTATCACTTCATTCGGCTAAGTGCTTTATGGAAAATGTTAATTTTGGATGACAAATTACACCCTCAACGTACAATGCTATTGGACGCAAATAAAATATGCAATTTTTTTTAGGACAAAATATATTTTTTGTCCATGAAACTTGTTAAAATTTAAAAAATACCATTAAGTTTTATTTTGTTTCGATTTGCATCAAATATATCATTAATAGCTAAACTTTTCAAGAATTTTAGGATCAATTAAATAATAACACAGAATTTTATGCTTAGCTTGCTTGTGTTGAAAGTTATTTTTGTTAACTTATTGCTAAATTAATTTTATATTTCTTGAAAAATTAACTATGAGGAGTATATTTGATATAACTAAAAAATTTCAAGAACAAAATTAAAATAAATAAACATAAATATATTTTTAAAATTTTTAACAAATTTTAGGGACAAAAAATATATTTTATTTTTTTTTAATTATAAAATTATATGAAATAATAATATACTTATAACTTTTCTTTATTATTATCTTGTTTAAAACCAATGCTTTTAAAGTAGTGTATGTACTATGCGTGTACATATATATCAATCATGGTAGTCTGGTACATGATTAAAATAAATGATTTTAGTAGTTAATTTTAGTTATAAAATTATTTTAAATTTATACATATTAAAATTAATTATTAAGATTGTTAAATTATTATAAACTATTAAATACCTGAAATGCTTTTGATAAAATAGAATGGATTTTTATTTATAAAATAGAATGGATTTATAAAAATGATTTGCTTTCACAGGGACGAATAACGAAAAGTAATAAACTAAGGTACATGCAGAAATTATAAAGAGAAAGGACAATACAAAATTAAGGAGCCTCTAGAAGCAAATTAAGAAGCACGCGCAGCATCATGAAATAAGTTAAGTAGTCTATGGCTGAGAAGTGAGAATATATAGATAGCTGGGTAGGTTGTTGGATTCTCTTGTGATTGATTCTTCAAATTTGTCGTGTGAGTCAATGACACTTGCTTAGGTCAATGCCATTTTTAACGTTTCAGGTTTAGCCTTGATTCCCTTTTTTGTCGTTACTCTGGTTTTTTTAATCGGGGCCGCATCTTAGCTCTTAAGTCTTAAGTATGGGTTCTAGTTCTACTAACGCATCTTCAAATCGTACACACATCCATGCTCTTAAGCAGTTATTATAATGTATGTAGGGTGAGAAATTCTTGGTGATTAGTAAATTTAATTTAGTGTAGTAAGTAAATATAATAGTGATATTTTCATATAATAAGTCTAAATAAATGATTGTATAAAATATAGTCAAATATGAATATAAAATGCGACAAATGTGGGCGTAAATTATTTAAATTATAGGTGTAAAATAGTTGCCGGTTATATGCTAGGCAAAAAAATTATATTATGAATTTATGATGGTGATATAGTATTATTGATATTATACATTTAATCTAATAGCAATTAATAAATAAAACAAAACAAAAATCAAATTAAAAATGTTATGAATACCTAAGATTATCTACTATAACAAATAAATTTTCCACAACTTTTGTTTTAGACATGGGGACTAATTTTGACAACTAAGTGTGTAATTTAATCTATATCATGATATTATTATATTATTTTACTTCACATAGCATTCTGGTGCCACACATATTTAAGTGATGACCAACTTTAATTATGCCTCTCTTTTATCAACGTTAATTTTATAAAGTATTATGAATATATATCACTATGCCCTGTGTACCATGCTTAATGCTCTGAGTAGGGAACGATTTGACAGCTACATCACGAACACGTCTTGCGTGTTCTTTTTCAAATACTTGCGAAAGCAAGTCATTCTGGGATCACATTTTCCAATCACTTGAATTCCTTACCGAAATAAATTAACATTTACAAGATTACATATTAAACAAGATCAATATGAATAAAAAATTATAAATTTGGATATCTAGTACATAATACTTACAACAACAGTTCGTTTATCTTCATAAATGTATAAGTCATTCCTTTTGTTATGCGTCATGGTCCAAATCTCCCTTCTACTAAATTTTTTCCCTTGCTTGCGCTCCTTTGATGACAATTGAAAATTGTATGATGTAGTTAGAAAATAAGAACTCTTAATTCACACATAAATTAATAAGCAACAAACATGAAATTAACCAACTTAGAAAAAAGAATTGTAGCTACAAGAACCAATAGTACTTAACTAGGTAGGAGTTTAGTTCAAATAATAAACAACAGATAAATTAGGTATACAAATAAACACATTTTAATGAAGCATGTGAAAATGGTGTATGGATCAAGATGTTACATACTTTCTTTTCCCTTTGTTGAGCCAATGTCTTTGATCTCCCGTATGAGTATACACCTGTTTGGAACGATTCTTTGTGTTTTTCCTACACTTTTTTTAGTGTACCATCATAAATAGAAATTATAAACAAAATTTGGAACAATTCAGTCACTAACTAGTATATAACATAAGCAAATCAATAGATGCTCGAAGTATAAATAAAAATTATGTGAACAAATATTTTAATTTCTAACTGATGCTAAAAACACGAATATTACAAAAAAAAAATGGCCATTCTATAGTAGAATGAATTAGTAATTATGTTGGTCTAGGAAGTATGCATTAGATTTTTTAATTATACTAACATATTAGCTATTTTTATTTTTCTACTACTAGTATAAAAGAAATTAATTTAATTCATACAAGAATCCAAGTCAAATGATGATTACTTGCATTTTTTCACTCAACTGGTGCTTAAAGAAAAATCTCCAATATTTTGGATTCATTTCACGATGCTAACGATTCTTGACATTTTCATCTAAAGACTTCGTGTCATCATAAAAAGTGTGAAACAGGTTTGATCTAGCGTCTTTCTAAAAGTTTCCCAACTTTGATAGAATAACCTTCTTGATTTTACCTTTCAGGTCTTCAAAATGACAGGTCTGTTGCACAAAAATTTCAATGTCATTTAGAATTCCAAATATTTTCATTTCAATATAAAAATCATTAATCTACCTTGATAACGTTGTTGTATATGAACTCCTTGTATTCTTTCATTCCGTGCCAAGCAACTTTTCATACTTATTGGAAATTTCTTGAAATCTGCACCTAATCCCCCTAAATAAACACTCAATAAGCCGCTTTTGTCACCTACTGCTTGGTGCGACTCGTTAAATTTTAGAACAATTTTTCTATCAGGTGGGATTGTGACAGCCTCAAACACAGTTTGTTTCAACGGTCTTATAACCATATCCTCTAATTTAACAAAAAAAAACTATTATTAAATGCAGTAATCGTTTCTCACCAAAGGACCATAAAAAGTTAAATACATTATTGAAAGACTCTAAAATTGTAAGGAAGAAAATACATCCCGATCACTTCAACATCGCACTAATCAGTGTCTTTGCGCTTTTTTCACTTGTTTTGCTGTTCGACATTGTGGTTTACAAAAAGATTATCGATGTGGTCATCGAATGATGCCGTCTTATCAGCATTCAAGACGTAGTCGTCATTCTCTGTGTCTATGTTGTCCACTTCAGCTTGATTACTATGATTTGGACACCTGTCGAGAGGGTAACAATTTTCTATGCTAACTGACAGAGCTGAAGATTTATCGCGTGGTGGACGAAATGGGGCGAATATCCGAATGCTTAGCGCAAGCAACACTATTGGAAGAAGATTCTAGATGAGAAACATGCTCTGAAGGAGCTCTTGATATCTGGCACGTCCAGTTCGGGTTGATGATCAACCTAATGACGTTGGGTCTAACAATTCAGAAATGTTGTTTCCAAAAATTGGGAAACCATGAGGTGCCGCTTCACATTATTCACTATCATCAATGGAAACACTTCAAGCGTATCGTCACGTGTTGGTCAATTGCAAGGCTGTAGAACAATTCATTAAGTAAGTATTTGAACAGCATATTCTGAGCCGCAAATAATTTACAACTCAAGGGTGTGAAACATTGGACTAATAAATATAGTACATTTAGAGAGAAAATGAACAGAAAACTACAGAATCGATCACGAGCAAAATTTATGATAGATAGCATTATATACAAGGAATTTGCTGATTGGTTCAAGCATCAGGTAAAAAGGATAAATGATATCATAGATTATATTTCAGTCCATAAAGTATTGAATATATCAACCTTTTATCTCTTCTATGATACTAAGAAAAGATATGGTGTCAGGTTCCATTGGACAGTGCAATACATTCGAATGAGTTAAAGTGGCTAGCATGTGGCCCTATGGTTCAGGTAAGACGATTTTGGGCATATAACGTCAATGACTATAAATTTAGGACCATAGCAAAGGAAAAAAGGATAAAAATCTAAAATAGTGGAGTTTATGTCAC
The DNA here is from genome assembly GCA_036250425.1 of Stylosanthes scabra. Classification (NCBI taxonomy): domain Eukaryota; kingdom Viridiplantae; phylum Streptophyta; class Magnoliopsida; order Fabales; family Fabaceae; genus Stylosanthes; species Stylosanthes scabra. The sequence continues at coordinate 52,463 of JASCZI010151158.1, read as the reverse complement.
TTCAGATACCATGAGTTATGCAAGCAAGCGAGATAGTCTTGTTGCCATTGGTAGTGTTTCATCTTATGGCAAAATAGTAGACATTATCGAGTTGAACTATCATAGCCAGTTTAATATTGTTCTGTTCAAGTGTATTTGGGTTGATACGACAACCAATAAAGGCATCAAACAAGACAATTTGGGTTTCACTAGTGTAAACTTCCCTCGTTTGATTTGCACCAGTAACTGTGAAGATGATGAACCGTACATATTGGCATAAGAGGCTCGTCTTGTGTCCTACGTGGAAGATGTAGTCAAGAAAGAGTGGAGTGTAGTCGTACATGTGAAATCTCGAGACTTGTTTGACATGGGAGATACGAACAAACTGAAGTTGTTTTCTCTCCTAATTAAGGGTTAAAAATGTTGTCTGGGGTGACATTAGAGATTTACAGTTGGCAAGAAATAACGAGTTTAAAAACCCCTCTAACAATGCTCGTGATACTATTCAGTATGATGACACTGCAGAACAGTATTAGAAACTGTGTTAAAAAATGGTTCTTTAGTTTAACTCATTAGACACCCGTAGAAAGGTTATGTATTGAATTTGTTTTACTTTATTACATTTTGATAATAACAATATGTATGATAGGTGATTGATTTTTTTTATTTATTTATTACCTAATTCACACGATAGTTAATTAAATTATTAAAACAACATACATTGATACTTAAGATCGTTATTAAAATTCTTCGTGCATAACAGAGCAATTGGAACTGGAAGAATTTTTGAAAGTGTGTGAAAGCGATAAATTTGCACAACATATGGCTTCCTCATCTCCTTTTCGTTCATTGGACCATTGATGCATGTGCATCTTGGGTTGTTTTTAGCTTCAATTCCTCTTTAATTATGTGATTATTCTTGTGATTTATACTCTCAATTTGTCAATCAAACAAACTTGATGTTCTTTTGAGTTTTGTTTATGTTTATAGAGTGTTTCACAAAGGATTTTAAGTGATTAAAGATCAAACAAAGAGGATTGAAGAGAGGAGAACGAAGCAGAGAAGAAAAGAGAGATTTGGCTAAGTCTTGAAGTCCACGTATAACGTGGAGAGCCCACGTCATACGTGGGAATTAACTCAAAGTGGCAAAGATTGGAGAGAGGCTACACGTAATACGCCACAAGCCCACGTCATACATGGGAATTAACTGAGAAATTGGTAAATTGGACAGAGAGCCCACGTTGTACGTGGGACTCTCCCGTCATACGTGGGTATTAAACCCCAAAGAAGCCAAATTGGACAGAGATCCCACGTTATACGTGAGCTCTTTACGTCATACGTGCGTTTTGACGTCAGAGAAGCTATTTGAGGTAGAGACCCCACGTTATACGTGGGGTAGAGACGTTATACATGGGAGGCAAAGCTAAGCAACGTCCAGTTTATGTTAAAAGCAATCCAATCCAAGTTGTTAGGTCTCAATTCCATCCATTAATCAAGGGCTTAATTGAAAGATTAAAGATATGATTGATTGAAGACTTAAGAGAAGAGGATAAGACTTGTAATTTTTAAGAGATAAGATTAGGATTAGATTAGGATATGATTAGATTTTAATTTGAATTTGAATTTTAATTAGGATAGGTATAAGGAGTAATTTAACCATTAGGGTTAGAACTTCAGCATAGACGTTTTCCATTATTCTTAGATTTAGTTTTCATTATGCAAGGCTAAACTACTCCATTGTTAAGGGTGAGGAGCTCTGTCAACCCAGCCTGAGGTAGTCAACTATGTACATTCGTTTATTAATTCATTGAGGTATTTTCAGTTATCTTCTATGCATGATTTAATTTTCTGTTCTTCATCCCAATAGTTTAGAATCACTGAGAGGTGTTCTTAACTTGTCTAGGACTAGATTAATTAGATTGAGAGATCTACTGATTTATGCTAGCTGGAAATTGAATCACATAATCAATTAAGTCTAAATAGAGATAGTCAAGTTAATTGTTATGCAACTATAATTCTGTGGGTTAAAATTGGATTAGAACTAGTTTGGATAGAGTGACATTTAATCTAATCTAGGATCACTTTTGAGACTCATAAGGATTTGAATTTGATTTAGATCTTCACCTATTTATTTGATTGATTGACTAAGAGATTAGCTTTTGATTAAGTAGATAGAAACTAAGTTACTAAGAGATTAGGGCTTGGTTAAACTAGATTCGTTTTGCTTGATAACCGAGAACCTAGAATTGGTATTCGAATGTATGCATTGGCCCTCAAGGGAAAAACATCTCCGAAGCTCTTAACATCTCATTCCATTGATTTAATCACAAGTAAATTTATGCCCTTTTTACTCTCTAAATTCGTGTTTTTCACCATCATTCATTCTAAGTTTTATTTTGATCTGATTAAAATAATTGATAGATAGTATTGCTTGGTCCTTTATTCCTCGTGGGAACGATACCCACTTCACCGTGGTATTACTTGTACGATTCGGTGCACTTGCCGAGATCGAAGTGTATCAACCATGCAATCGATGTTGCTAAGGAAATTTTCCTTAACAAGCTTGATGTTGGTCTTGGCTTGAGGCTTTATCCTATCATGATTGTTTCAACACTTACAAAGCAACGGCCATTGAATCAACAAAACATGTTAACTCTATCATGTAACGCTTTGTAAACTTCTGTTAAATTTGGAAAATAGTTTGGCAACTTGATTCATCATATTTATTGCATTTGATACCGATTAGTACTACTGTGATTAATTAAACTAATGCTTATAGGGACTGCATGAATGGGGTCAGAATACCAGTGAAAGTTCGGATATGCTTTTGTCACTTGTGCATCTGGAAAAAGCTCTGACGAAATTCTTAGTGAGTTTAGGTGTGTGTATACATATATATAATTGATAAGAATATCTATCATGTGTCATTGTTTTGTTGTGTACTCTATGAGTTACACTTTACGACGTTTCTCTTCGTAGGTACGTTATACAAATATGCATATTGTTGAGCTGGATATTGCATATCGAGAAGAAATGAAATTGATAGAATTGTAGCTTACAAATCATTGTGTTAATTTGTATTTCGATAGTGGTAAGAATTATGTAATAGTTCCTAACAAAGTACAAGCTTCTTGCTTCTTAGTTTGCATCTTTTTCTTTTAAAAATGCAATTTGTTTCACAAAAACAACATACGATTTCTATACAAGTTCTAATTACATCCTTGTGTAAATGAATATTTGATTCATATGTGATGTATTTTCCAGATTCAACTCAGGTAGCAAAAGAAAAGTATGAAGCTATTTCACATGGAGTAGAAGCTATAACACTAAATTCAGTTGAGGTCAACTCGCTTGGAATTGACCATGCTGTAGAGTTTGATACCAATAATGATCCTCGAAAAAATGGGAAAAGTGTATATGGGAATCAATTAGAAGTGGAAGAACATGTTAAACCAGAAAGGAGCTTCGATATGAACAAAGAGCCTTGGTAGGATTCGAAAATATCTATACGATAAAGAGGGAAGCAAATAGACCCCTCACAGGGTATTTTACACCAGGAAAATATGATACCAAAATATCTTTTACTAGATTAATATACAATAGAATTATGCTAAATAAATGTTAACAATTGTTTTAAACATAACATCTAAAGCCATATTAGGTGTTGAGTTGTTTTTCGTTAAGTTTTTTCTCGGACATACATAATAAATATAACATTAAATGCCATGTAAGATGGTATAACTTTTGTTTAATTTTAAATATTATTTTGACTATCGTTGTTTAATAAATTTTTTGCAAGTATAAGAATTTTGTAGACATTACAATGCTCAATTATCAAAAATGTTATTTTTATTGTTTTTCTTAAAAAAAAAACAAATTTTATACGCCAACTGTTTTAAAACAAATCATGCTAATTAGAAAAATTTCATTAATTGATAAATATGTATTGTGAAAATTATAAACTAGACACTAAAACAAATGCAATGATTAGGAAACAATACATGCTAAACAAGAAATTTACCTAAACCGCCGCTAAACTGAGAACCGCCGCTAAACACCAAACTAACTTAACAGAAACGCAATTGTTTAGTGGCGGTTTTGATATAACCACCACTAAACCCAAACGAGCTAAAACAATTGCTTCCGTTTAGCAGCGGTTATAGCAAAACCGCTGCTGAACGCAAAAGTTTCCCGACCATTTGCAAAATCGTCGCCCTAATTGTCGTTAAACGACGACTAGCGGCGGTTTGTGCATAAAAACTGTCGACATCTGATGGAAATCTTATAGTGTTCAAACATTAAAAAAAAAATACATCTCTCAATGTCGTGTAAACAACCACTAAACAGTATGTCATGTGAAACTAGGGATGGCAATTTGACATTTTGACCTTATCCTCCTCGTCCCAACCTGTCCCGCCTTGAATGGGGCGAATTTTTGG
>JASCZI010151158.1:37906-47920 GCA_036250425.1 Stylosanthes scabra | reverse complement strand
TAAAATATATATATATATATATATATATATATATATATATATATATTTCAATTTGATTTTTTAGATATTTAATAATATTTAGATGATTATTTTGATAATTTTAGTTTAGAAGTTTTCTAAATCTAATTTTCTTTCAGTTTAAAATTGTTGTATTGTTGTCATTTTGCGAATAATTATATAGTATTTGTATTTAATTATAATTCTGAAATATTTTATTACATAATAAATAATTTTATTAAGTAATTTAATTTAATTTATTTATGTTATAGATACACATGGATTTGTGTATGGGGTAATATATACCCGTAGGTTTGGATATAAGATTAAAAACTAGATATCCGTAAATTTAAATTTGGATATAGGTACTTAAATACTTGTCCCGATCTACCTCATTGTCATCCCTATGTCAAACGTGTTTTAGGATGCCAATGTTCGATGAACTCACTAATCATTGATCAATAATGACTAGCCTGAAACATCCTTTCATCTAAACCCATCTTTATTTCCAGGAAAAAAAAAACATTTTTATTTCATACATATCTTCTGCTGGCAGCTTTTTTTAAATATGACATTAAAATGTGTGTTTTTCCATTATATTATTGTAATGAGGTGATTGTTAGGAGTAAAAAATAATCCGTGAGTGACGCATTGTTAGGAGTAAAAAAATAAAAAACGTGTGAAAAAGAATCCGTCGTAGACGGATTGTGCATGAACAGTAAAAAAAAAAAAAAGAATTACCACTCAATCCGTCAGTCACGGATTCCTGAATCGTTTGAGCCACACGATGCTCAAGGATCTTGATCTTAGCCGTCGGTTTCATATATTTATTTTTAAAAAAAATAAAAGGGAGGAATGCGTCATTGACGTATTGTTATGACATTAATATTTAAAATGAGATTTATTTTATAGCATCAGTATTGTTGGACTTTTATATATTATGTGTTGGCTCCTTATTATTCATAATGTGTTGGTTTCTTAGTCTTTTTCATTATTTATAGAGGTAATGTTAGGTGTACTGTATTATATTTAAATTGAGAAGTGGTACGTATTATTGTTATTATTATCATCGGTAATATTAGATGTATACTTATTTTATTTAATTAAGTTTTTTAGTCTTATGCTAAATAAAAGACTATTTTAATATCAAATAACATAAAAAATAATCTTTTTAGTATCAAAATAATCTTTTATTTAACATATAAATAAACTACTTAATTAAATAAAATAAATATATTATTATTATTATTATTATTATTATTATTATTATTATATTGGATAATTTTTTTTTGACATAAACTACAATTCGTCACTGACGCCTTGCTTTTTGTGAATTTAATTTTTATTTTGTTAGCAAAGAACCATATTGAAGTATATCACACCAAATCCATAATATTAAAGGACAACACCAACTTAACTCCAATATAAAAATTAATTTCTCTCTTCGGCTATTAACTATTAGCGGGCTACAAAATAATAGAAAAATATTAATTTACTTTTTGAAATTTAAATCAAGACCATCCTATCCTAATAAAATAAAATAAAAACTACCAACTAACAAAGACATTGTCAACCAAGAAAATATATCTAAATCTATCCATTTAAATTTATATTAAAGTACAGTAAAATACAAATAATAGTAGAATAATAAGAGTAAAAACTACACAACAAAAATTTAGTGTTGATAAAAGTTGTAGCAACATCATCCAGTGGGTACATGTTCTCCGTATAGATGTCGCCGTCTCTTGGCCTCACCATGGTTTTCTACCACGGTCGAAGATGCCACTCAATTCATTATTGGTGACTTTTTAATGTTTTTTACAAAAGTATCATGATAAAATATATAATATTTAGAAATTTTTTACGAGTGACTTTACAATTCTACTTGTATATTTATATAGTAACTCCAGTTATAAAATAAATATAATATTAAATAAATACGAGTGCATTTAAAACAGGGCGGAGCTAGTCCCTTTTTTTAGGAGGTGAAAAATTTTTTTAAGAAAAATAATGATGATTGATAATTTTATCATATATTTTTAAATAATAATTCTATTTCTGCGTCAATATTAACTAAAATTATATTTTATATTTTAATGTGTGTTATACACTGATAGCTAATTTTTAAATGAATTATATTATTTATACATTAAAGTAAGCTACCAAAATCAGTCATTATTAGTGTATATAATATATTAAAATATACAATACACATTAAAAATAATAAAACTATACATATATTATATATGTATTCATGTATAAATACATGATGACTAATTTTGTGATTAATTTTAATGTGTAGATAGAATTATTGTAAATGTAAAAATATTATAAAGTTAATTTTTAAAAATAAAGGGGCCAAAACATAAATATAAGAGGAGTCAAAATTAATAAAATAAGTTATTTTATGAATGCAAAAAAAACTTTGGGAGGCCAGCATAATAGAAGGTGAAAAATAAAATTTAGGGGAACCAAATTAAAAAATTAAAAACTTTGTAGGTAATTTTTTTTCGTTTTGGGTGCCCCTTCAAGTGTACTACCCTCCGCCCCCTTATTTAAAAGAAATAAACAAAATTAAAAACAGATAAATAAGTAAACTAAGTACACTAAAAAGTAAGAAAGAAAGTACTTAATAATTCTTTAAGAGAAAAGCTAGATGATCAGCAATTTAATTAACTTTTAGCCAGCATATGCAACCATTAACTCAACTCCTTTGATTAAAAGATTTACTACTACATTTTAAACTAACATATTTGAGTATTGATGACTATTTGCTGGCCAAAAATAACAAAATATGTTAGTTTTCTAACATTACTCTCTTTTTAATTTATAATAGTAATAACTTTACATAAGAGATAGTCATCATTACAGATGTGGTACATAATAAGTTAATTATAAAAGACATAACCCAAATACTACATATTTTTGTCTGTTAATAGAATTATTCTTTACAATAATGCATTCAATTAAGTATACAAGTCTAAAAAAAATTAAGTAACTTATTATAAAGAGTTATTTTCTATTTATTTATAACTAACAACTTTTTAAAATAACACTTCACCTTTTAAAGACAAACAATTAATGATGCTAATAATGTTCAAAGAAATTCAAATAATTAAAGGATAATAATAAAATTATGAGTACATGTTTGTTTAAATTAAAAATCTACATGTATAATTTTAATATTATCATTCATTAGACAATAAAAAAGAGCACATGAGTACTCTATTTTGAACATAAAAACCTTGAAAAAATTTATATTAATGTTATCTATTATTATTTGAGAACTAACTATCCTCTTAAAGAATAAATATATAAAGTCCTAAAAAAAGTTTCAAATAATCTTTTTGTTTAAATTATAAAAAATAAATCACCGTAAATTTTCATAAAGATTATTAATGTTATCTTACTGAATTCTTGAACTAGGGGACAATAGCGAAAAAAAATTAGTGTATAACATCAGTATATAATATTTTAAATTCTACTGAGAATTGCTAAATTTATGATTTGTTTTTTCATAAGAATTAATATATAAAATTTTAAATCTTTTCATAGAAGTAACTTGACCACTCAATCATATCATAAGAATGCTAAATTTATGAGTACATGAAAAAAAAAAAAAAACAAGTAGATAAGTAAACTAACATTAATAAATTCCTAATTAATAGTTGCACAAAAATATTGATAATTATAATTTTATTATATTCAATATATATTTTATATTTTAATATATATTATATGTTAGTGGTTAATTTTGGTGTCTAATCTTAGTGTACAAATAATATAATCCTTACTAAACACATTCAATCAAATATTTCATATATAACAGTTAATAATTGAAGTAATGTTCAAAGAAATCTAAATAACTCAATAATTAATTATGAAAAAGTTTCATAGGCATATTTTTTTAGTCATAGCTAGTCATAATTTTTCTATTCTAACTTTAATTTTTATTATAAGTTACTATTGAATTAAATGTATAATATTAAATGTTATAAATATATAATTACGAATGTTATTTACATATAATTATAGATATTAATCTAAATATAATAACTTTTATTTATGACTACCTATCGTTACTATTGATAATATTAGATTTATATGAGTAAATTTAATTATAAGTAACATATAGGGATGACAATGGGTATCCTTAGAGGCAGTATCTCTCCCCCGCTCCCGTTTATAAAATTACACCATTCCAGTCTCATCCCCATCGTGGATCCCATTTATGAATCCCTGTGGGATAACGGATAAGACAAATTTGCCCACACACGTATATATAAAATATCAAACATACACGTTAAAAAAATAAAAAAAAGTATGTTTTTAATATAAACAAAATCTAACTTTTATACATATATGTAGGGATCAATGTGTAATAGCATTTTTCACAAAGATTTTACGAGTCTCCATGGGACGGGTACCTCTATCTCTATCCCCATCCCATGGGAATTTCGCCGGTTTCCATTAATTTTTCAATCGCGAATAATTAAAGCGAATATCCGTAAATATGAGGATTTCTGCTATCCCTAACTAATAATACATTCATATTGTATTCATTTTTCCCTAGCTACTTCCTGCAAAACAAAATCCGTACTATACATACATTACAAACTTATGGGCATAAGAAAAAAAAGACTACATTACATAAATATAAGATGAGTAATGCTAGGGAGCCAGCGTTAGGGAGCCCATGAGTGTAATTAGGGAAATAATAGATGGTAAAAGAGTAAAGAGAAAAAAAGAAAAATTGATGTTAGCTCGCTCCCTAATGTTGGCTCCCTAAACTTTTTCATATAAGATTTACATTATCTCATTCAATCTCTCTATATGGCTTCATTAATAAGCAAAGGCTATTACTCATGGAGACCAATCATTGATTATTTATTAATTTTTTTTTTGTTGTCTATCATTGATTATTTAATAGCCATAGTTATATACTTACATAGCAACCGGGTTAGAGAGAGATAGAAGAAGAGAGACATAAACAGAGACACAAAAGGGAAGGAGGCGATGAAGACGACTTACCTATGACGGTGTGGACGGCAGGCACGGCACCGAAGCTCTTTCTTCCTCGTCCTGGTGGCGGCTCGGTCTTCCCTTGCAAGAGATGGAGAGAGACACACAATGCTTCCCGGAGCACGGCGTCGTCGTCCTCCCTTGTCGGCGCCGCCGTCCAAGTGTGCCGTGGAGGGTGAGGATGGCCGTTTAGTTGGGGTGCAGCGTTAGGGTTTGAAGAGGGAATTGGAGGAGAGAGACGACTCTGCCAATGAAAGGGAGGCCTTCATCGATGAGGGTTTAATTTGAACTTTCTGTCCGATTTCCAATCAGATAAATCCGACGCAAAGAGGCTCGTCATTTAACTAAACTGTGCGTTTAGAATTTAAACGTTTCCGCCGACTTTTCCGTCGGACATCCCGACGCAAAATTTCGCGCCATTCCAAAACTTTTTCCCTCCAACAATTTCCGTCGACCTTTCCGTCAAATTTTTGAAATCGACGGATATGAACTCGTCAACCTCTAATTTGACCATGTCCGATGGAAAATCCGACGGTAACAAACATATTTCTTGTAATGTTGTCTATAAAGTGCTTATTTAGAAGTTATTAATTAATTTGTAATATTTTTTAAAGTTTTTGGTGTGTTTGGAAAATTTTCAATAATAAAAGTAAAAGGAGTAGAAAATAAAATAAAAGACACCTTTTTTGAAAAAAAAATACACAATTTACATCTTTTATTTTAAAAGGACTTGTTTACATTTAAAAAATATTTTAACATAATAAATAAATCAAAAAGTAAATTTATATCATCATATCTAAACATAATAGATAAATATTTTTATATAAAATATAAAATTACTTTTATCTTTTATAAGATCTTAAAAAAAACACTTGAAAAAAGATTTAATTTAAAAAAAAAAAACTCCCCTAAACAAGTCATTTGGCTTTTGTTTACATTCATTAATTACCGTTGAAATAAACCATAATATTATATCAGTAATGTTACATGTACACCTTTTTTTTATGTACACCTCTATCCAAGTCTCAAACGAACATATTTTTATATCTACAACGAACATGTTTTTATTGTTAACACGAATAGGTTTTAAAACGTGTTCGTTTGCTTTTAAAAACTTGTTCGTTTTAGTAGTAATATTTTGTTCGTGCACGAACATGTCTTATAGTTGACACGAACAGGTTAAAAACGTGTTCGTTTGCTTTTAAAAACCTGTTCATTCTAGTAGTAAAAACCTGTTCGTTGGGACTTGGATGGAGGTGTACACCAAAAAGAGGTGTACACCAAGATTAATTGATATTCTATATTTAAATATATAATTATCAGTAATTATAGAGGAACACATAAACATGCAAAACACACGCTTCTTTTCACGCGCCCCAAAAAAACATTTCATCTCGTGAAACGCGCTTTTTCTTCTTCCTCCTCCTCCTTCTTCTTCTTGTTTTTCTTCTGTCGTTTTCTTCTTCTTCCTTCTGTTTCCTCTTCCTCTCCCTCTTCATCTTCCTCTTCCTCTTCCTCCTCTTCTTCTTCTGAAATAGAGTAATTGGAGATTCATAAATTCTGAATGTGTTTACCTGTTTTTAGATTTTTATTTTTTTTTAATACTCTTATTATTGGTCTTGCTATTTGATTGTTTTTTCTGAGGTTTATTTCATTATGTAAATTCTTCATTCATGTTGTTTGATTGTAAATTATGAATTGGTTTTAACTTGGACGAGCAATTCTTTATTTCATTTTTTATAAATTTTTCTGTTCATTTGTTTCATAAATTCTGTTCATTCAGTCTATATTATCTGTTCAATTATTGCTCTCCTTTTTGCAGTTTTTGTTCTTGTTGTTGGATTGTTTATTTTTAGGTTCAATTCTGGCTCTGTTCTTGTTGTTATTGTTCTTATTATTGGATTCTGCTCAAATTGATTTAGGATGTTGCTCAACGTATTTTTAAATTCTGCTCAAATTGTGTCAGGGGTATGTCCAATTGTATATGTTCGTGATATATTAAAATGTTACTCAAATTGATTTAGGATTTTGTTTGTGTTTCTTAAATGTTGAATTTATGTGTGAGTTTCTTTGTGGTTTGAACTTGATTTAGATTCACTTGATTTAGGTTTTGGTTTTGAATATCTAGGATTCTTCTCAAATTGATTTAGGATTCTGCTCAATGCATTTTAAATTATGCTCAAATTGTTTCAGGAGTATGTCTAATTGTATATGTTCGTGATATATTGAAATGCTGCTCATATTGATTTAGGATTCTGTTTGTGTTTCTTAAATGTTGAATTTATGTGTGAGTTTTTTTGTGGTTTGAACTTGATTTAGATTCACTTGATTTAGGTTTTGGTTCTGAGTATCCAGGATTCTGCTCATATTGATTTAGGATTCTGCTCAACGCTTTTTTAAATTCTACTCAAATTGGTTTAAAATTCTGTTTGTACATCTTACATGTTGAAGAAGAAGAAGGAGAACAACAACAACGTAACATAAAAGGAGAAGGAGGAGAAGGAAGAAGAAAAAAAGAGGCGCAGTACGAAGTGGAGACGGATGCGGAGTACGAAATGGAGGCAGAGGCAGAGATGGAGGTGGAGACAAGGCAGAGATGGAGGTGGAGGCGAAGATGGAGGTGGAAGCGGGGGTGGAAACTGCAGTAGTAGCGTGCGTGCGTAAGAGTGGGGAATGATTGCTTGTTTTGCATGTTTATGTGTACACCTAGTAAAACTGTATAATTAAATATATTGTATACATAAAATTATAAATGGTAAGTTAAATAAAAAAATTAAAATTATGATTACCTAATTTTACTCCATTACTATTAGTGACACCAGTATTAGGCCTGTTGACCCGTTACATGGTCAGGATTTATTTATATACTGATGTGTAGTTAAGCTATGACTATGAATTTGAACCATGCATATATATGAGAAGGGAATGATATAACAGTGGTTGTGGTTTCTAGGAAGTTTCGGGAACAAAATAAAGATGGTTATCGAACCTCATTTAATTTTGGTGAAGCAAGAAGAAGGGCAAGGGAGGGAACAAGATAGTAGTTCAACCTAATCTGTTGCCCTCAACAAATCAAACCACCAGCTGGATAATTATGTATTAAGAATTGACGTACATGCCAGGGTACACCTTATAATAAATACATATATAGATAAATAATAAGCTAATAAGTATGCTTTTTGGAAATATATGAAGATACAAATAAAGCAAGAGGCTAAGACATTATAATAGTATCATATTGGTATGGAGTAGCTTTCGAATTCAATTGGTTAGCAAATTAAAGTAGCAACAATTCGGGTACTTGTCGTGCGGTCCACTTCGTACCTGTAATAAACATCGAAAACAAAGTTTTATCATCATCTCATTATGTAATTAGAACAAAGTTGTATTCCTAATAAATGGAAAGATGACCAAAGATTTATACTGCAACTTAAACATCGTGTTAGTAGTATATTCAATCAATGGCTTTGGAAGAATTCGTACGTACCACTGCACATAAGGACATTTCAATATGTCACATTTAATTTTGGTGGCCCTTATTGTTAGTTCTATATATATCGACATGGATTAGAGTAATTGGAATTTGGATCTTATCTTAAATTAAAGCATACCCAATGGGTACATGTGTGTGACTACGAAGGTATGTTGGGGATTGGAACCGGTGGTGAAGGGTTGGGAATTATAGATTGGGGTGAAATATGTTAGGCTAGAAGTGGCACTTTAAAATGATAGATTGGGGTGAAATATCAAATATGTTAGGTTAGAAGTGGCACTTTAAAAATTTTAAATAAATTATTTAGGAGGTCAATAGTTTTATCAACTAAAATATAAGTATAAAATTAGTTTGTTTTTTTTTGGATAGATTGATCGGCGGGTAAAAATATAGTAAACGACTTTAGTCACATTTATATACATAGAATGATAGAGAGAGCGGGGAGTGTTGGGAAGGGTGCATCGGACGAACGTTAGATAGTGTTTGGTTACTAGCACTGAAAACAAGTTTGAGAGACTCAGATTTAATATTATATTTGTTGGACGGGACTGAAATTAAAATTTCAGTCTCATTTTTTAAAATTTCAGTATTTTCAGATTCAATATTATATTTGGTCATCAAGTATTGCTAAGCTTATAAAAGTAATTAATTTTTAAATTTACTACTTTAAAAATCTTATAAATATATGAATTTAATTAAATGGACGTGTAAAATTCTAAGGCAAAAGCTAATGCACACCAGATAAACTAGGGAGTGTAGCACTCTTTAAAGATTAATCTGCTATTAAAGGTTACCAAGTAAATCAAGTTTTGTTTTTTTTTTTTTACAAAAGGTTTTGGGTCTTAAATGGTCCATTCATAATAAAAAAAAAATATGAACTAACTAAAACATCGAAAAATTAAAATTAGAGGATGCAAATCCAAAAAAACAAGAGGAAGCCATAGATGAAACTTATCCAAAAATATAAAGAGGATTTTTTTTTTTCCATAAATGTACTCAGATATATACTCAGACATGGGTGAAGCTTATGTCCAAAAAAAAAATAAAAGGACATGGGTGAATCTCTTCCCCAATTGAAACTCTAACATTCCAATTCCATCTTCGTGAGAGAACTCAGAGAAGAGAGCACAGAGAAGAGGGAAAACTCATTCATAGAGAGAGAGAAACATAGCAGCGGCGTCGCTGCGCCGTCCACTGTCGCCGCCAGCGGCGGCTCGCGCAGAGTCCACCATCGCAACCCTTGCAGTGTTCACCGTCGTAGCCCGTGCAGCGTTATCGCAGCCGACCCGCCACCAGCCTCGCAACCCAGAACAACCTCGTCAATTCTCTTCTCTAACTCTATCTTTCATCTTCCATGTTTCTGTTTTGTTTTTTTATTAAAACATGAATGATCCCTGTTTTACATGAATTTGATTATATGCCTCTATTATTGTTTCTTCATTAGTTTGAAAGCTATTCTCCTATTTATTATTATTTTTTGTTCTGCATGAATGTCTCCATAG
>JASCZI010151158.1:17449-37896 GCA_036250425.1 Stylosanthes scabra | reverse complement strand
TCCTCTGGAAATGCTGCTGTTAATATTTATAATTTCTTAGAGTGTTAGTTGTTACCAATCTCCAGTTTCTAGTTGCAAGTCATGAGTTAATGTAGCTTTTCAGGAGTAGAAATCTCAAAAACTACTGGTCTTAAATTGTTAGCACTTAGCAGTGAAATAAAAAATCCATGAATCCTTGGAAACAAAAAATAGAACCAACAGTTAAAAAATATTCCACCTATACAAAATAGAAGCCCAGTATCCCTTTCCAAAAAAATCCAAATTTTATAATAAAAAAAAGGAGTTAACCTGATGAGTAGGTTACCCTTTTAAATTTGAACCTTTGATATGAAATATAATACATAAAAAGCTGAGATTTATTTTAATTATAAGGAGTGCTGCACTCCTCCTTATTTAACAAAGAACGTTTAAGGATGGGTCAAACTCTAATACTGTTAATGTATCAAATTGAATTCATATATATAATGTTTGTTTTTTTTTATGTACGTTAGTATTGTTTACAATCATATTATTTTATGATAATAGTGCTGTGATTTACCAAATTGCAACTTCTCAGCCAAAATAGAAATCCATATCTCATGTCACTTGCGAGGTTGAGATATGATCCAAAAAGGAATTCCAAGTAACCATGCCCTTCCAAATTTACACCCCTACTTTAATTTCTTCAATTCAATTCTCCCCAGTTGGCATTTTGCAGACAAAACACAGCTAACGGAATCACAATACCTAACACACCTAAGTCTCTTTACGTCTAATGATTGACCATTTTTTTTTAATCTTTTTAAACAAAAAAACCTAAATCCCTAACTTAGTCGTCCCACGTAATAACATTCTTAATTAAGACCTTGATATCTAGCAAATACAGCATTGCTCTCGTGATCTCTTTAATATAATTGTACTTGTACATTTTAGAAATCCATATGGCCTCTATTTTCTAATAGATTTTAGAGATAATAATCCACATGTTTTAATTAGTGGATATTTTTAATTTAATTTTACAGAAAAAATAGAATTAAACAACCGGTTTTAATGTGTTATTGACTGATAAATTTTAAGAGTGAGGAGTGTTAGTAGGTAAATTATTAAAACAATACCTCTATTTTTATCATGTAAAATTTTTTCAACAGAAGAATGGATAAAAGTACATATGAATTATTACACGGTGAACGAAAGTACATATAAATTTTTTTAATGACTAAAAGATACACATATTTTTTTTTAATGATCTAAATGTACTCATAAAATATTTTAATAAGGAATAAAAGTACACATAAAATTTTTAAATTTAGGTATACTTTTGTCCAACGATAGAATATTTTATATGTACGTTTGGGTCATTAAAAAATTTATATGTACATTTGGATTATTAAAAAAAATTCATGTGTACTTTTATCCACTGTATAATAATTTTATCCCTTCATGCATGAAGACTGTAGTTAATATATATATATATATATATATAATAAGTAAAAACTCAACGTAACCGTGTAGTTAGTTTTATATAAAATTAACAGTTTAAAATTATTAAATAATAATTTAAAAATATATATAAAATTATTTAATAACTTTTAACAAGCATATTCACTCTAAAACAAAGAGTTTAATAATGTAAAAAATAAAATAAAATCATGTTGAATCTGTAGCTAAATTCAATTATCGAGTCAACAAAAAAATTCAACTATCTTAATTTAATTTAAATTGTTATGGTTATATAATTTAATATAATATAAGTTAAAGGTTACTATAATATTAATTTCTAAATTTATAAAATTAGAAAGTACTAGAAAATTAATTTAAAATTATTTATTTAATTCAATATTTATAACTTTATATATATATATATATATATATATATATATATAATATTTATAAATAATAATATATTATATTTAATATTATCCAATTATTCATACAGGAAAAACACAATAAAAAAGTTTCGATTACTTTTTATTTTTAGGATGTTTTTCTTTTGTTTTTGCTTTCTTTTTAAATAATAGTATATATTATTTTAGTCTTCAAAATATTTTAAACCGGACATATTAGTCCTTAACTAACATAATTATAATTATATTTTAGTTTTTAATTTTTTATTCTGAAAGTTAAATTGGTCCGAAAAAATAATCTGATTAATATATTTTAAGGATTAATATTTTTTATAAGACAAAAATTGAAAACTAATTGAAATGAAAATTAAAAAATAAAATGTAATTAATTAACAATTTCGCTATTTCTACACCTCTTTCTCAAACACTAAATTAACACCTATATAAAAATACAATAATTGCTTATTTATTAACTATTGTATTTTGTTTTAATATTAATAATCATATTTTTATACAGATACAAAAGTAGTATTTAATAAATGGACGTGGAAATAGTATTATTTATTAATTAATATCTCTTGTTTCAAATTTCCAACAACTAAAAAAAAATTTGTGCGGTGAAAGTTTAGAATCTTTTGATCGGTTACATATGCCAACTTTACAATTGACAGTCCAACTCCAATGGCTTGTGAAGTGGCAATAGGGTAATTAACAGTATAATTGTGGTAACTGTTTAGGCGATGTATGATTCTTGGTCAAATTAGCGATTTTACCGCTGTTGAGAGGCGACAGTCTTCAAGTCTGGTGACTGGTCCCCCACCCTCTCCCTCTCTCTCTCTTCATCTTCTTCATTCGGATCCGGTAATAAAACCCCCCACCCAAATCCCCCCATTCTTCAAAATCATTAACACAATAACAATGTCATCGCCATTCCCTTCCTGCTTTCGCCCATCCCACACAACACCTCATTCTCCTCCACCACCGCCCCTTCCAGCCTCCTCCAACCCCAACCTCGCCACTTACCTCTACCACACCGACGCAGGCCTAGTCTCCTTAACGTGGTCACGCTCCATCTTAGGCCGCTCCCTCCTCATCCACATCCACCACCACCTTCCCTTCGATTCCCCTTCTTCTTCTTCATCTCCTTCTTCTTCTTTTCAGCTTCACATAAAACCTTTCATATTCTGGAAGAAGCACGGATCCAAAACCCTCTCCCCCACCACAAGACTCTTCTGGAACCTCTCCAAAGCCAAGTTCCCTTCTTCCTCCTCCCCGGAGCCCCACTCCTCCTTCTACCTCGCTCTCGTCGTCCACAACCGCATCGTCCTCCTCCTCGGTGATTCCCCCAAGGACGCTTACTCCAAGTCCAAGGCTCTCCACCCTAACCACCCCCACTCCCTCCTCCTCAAGAAGGAACATGTCTTCGCCGACACTCTTTACTCCACCACCGCCACTTTTGGCGGCAAGAAGCGACATATTCAAATCGACTGCGCCTCCTCCTCCTCCTCCAGGGACGACTCTGCCTCCTCCAAGCTCTCTTTCTCCGTTGACGGCGACAGGGTGCTGCAGATAAAGCGCCTCAAATGGAAGTTCAGGGGCAATGAAAGAGTTGAAATCGACGGCGTTCCGGTTCAGATCTCGTGGGATGTGTACAACTGGCTATTCGATAAGGACAGCAATGGCGATGGCCACGCCATTTTCATGTTCAAGTTCGAGGAGGATGAGCACGGCGAGGACAGGAGCCTTGTGAATCTATGGGCGCAGCAGAATTTGAGCTTGGGCTTGAGTGGCTCCTGCGACTCTTCCGTGTCGGTGGGTTCCTCCGCCGGGTCATTCGGCGGAAGCTCCTCCGTGTTGGAATGGTCCAGCGTGGAGGAGAACGAGTTGGTGGAACCTCTTGGATTCTCTCTCATTGTTTATGCATGGAAGCGCTGAACTAATTCCTCTTCTTCCTACTATTCTCTTGTTATTACCTTCATTTCTATGCTAACTGATTAGAATTTTAGACACCTTAGATTTTTATTTTTTTTTAATTTCGTTCCCCTTCTTTCTATGTTATTGTTAATGATGCGGCACTAACCCATTTGATTCCGAACATAAAGAGATTCCAAGAAATGTACTTAGTTTAGGGTATACAGTATGATATCAGAATCTATTGCTAGATTCTGTTATTACTAACACATTCATTTCTCTTTTTACAAGATTCAATGTCACCACCAGTTTGAGGTTGTTCTGATTCTTTTCTCTTTTTGCTTTTTTTTTTTGTTTTTTCATATATGAATGTTTTCGCCTTGGGAGGAGAGTGTTCAATTGAAGTTGCAGTAGTAGTATTATGTTGTTGCGCGTTCTGAAGAAGGAAAGAATTAAGATTGTTGATGTTTCTTAGTGTTGACGTCTAAAGAGTGGTGCTGTAATGGTGTGTATTCTAATCTAAGAATTGGATTTGGATTTGGATTGGGATGGGATCCAATCACATGTGAAGGTAGGACCACAGACCACTTGTGTTTTCTTCTTTCTTTTTTTGTTCCCTTCTCCTCTTCGGAAATGGCAGCTAACAAACTTTGTTGGCTATAGCCGTCAACTTGCTTGACCTAGTCCACCAACTAGCTATACCAATATTATTGTTACCTTCAGACGTGATTCTAAATGCCACGTCTTTGTGCCGATGTTTACGGTAACCAAAAGCAAGTTACACATACCCAATCTGTTCCATCCATTATAAACACTTAACAGTTTTTTATTGGTATTGATGATTTCTTGACAATCTTAACTACTATATGTCAAGCCATCAGAGTCTACACGAATATAAAACCATGGAAAAAAGAAAAAAAGAGCAGCAAGTTTAGCAGGGCAGGAATTTTATCGTGAGACGATGTGGTCCCTCTATGATCTCCAACGTTAAAAATGATAGAGCCGGAGTGAAGCAATTTTTTGGAGAATGATTGCCTTGTTCTTTGAAGAAATGGACAGATCGAATTAGGTCTCAACTCAAAATACAAGATGTAGAAGCAGTTGGATGAAGATTCCTCTGTTTACTGTTGTGAGTTGCGAGCCCCAAAGCGAAAATAGATGCCAATCTGTTCGTTACTTTGTTACCCATTTTCGTTCTTGAGGTTGAACTGTGGAAGCTTTTTAGCTTTTACTGGGTCAAGAAAACCTTTTTTCTCTTTGCATTGATAACATTATTAATTAACCGAGTTTAGTCCATGTTCATACGATAATACCATGACTGCCAATCTATGTGGACTTCGTTCGTTCTTATCGTCATCACAAACATGTGTTCCTAATTGCATTATTATTACTGTATGATATCATAATATTTACAATTATTTTAAACTTTTAATGACAAGAAAAACAAAACAAGTAAACTTTTAGATAAATTATGTGTTGTGTATGTGATGCTGCTTGCTGGAAGATTAGAATTAAGTAGAAATTTGTATATTTTTCCAACCTAACTCAATGAGTTGTGAAGATTATTCTTTTTTTATAATACAAAATAATTATATATAAAAAAAAAAAAACCATCATCATATACAATACGCACTTTTTAGTTTTTACCGAAAAAATTCCCCTTCCCCTACGTTCCAGCTTTTAGACAGTTTAAAAGTAGGGAAATAAATACAACGTATCAAACATATAAGGCCAAGGTAGGAGCCATTTTCATTTGTGGCATATCGCCCAAAACACGCTGCTTTTTGTTGCATGGCAAATTGGCAATTGGCAACACTATATTTCTGATACAATGACTGCGGAAGATTAGTACACCAAGAAACACCCTCTTTTGATAAATTTTAATGAGAATATACGCCGACGATGAAGACTTTTCCCTTTCTTTTAACTTGTGTGGATTTGTTATATATGTTTCCTGGAACCCACATCGAGATATCTAAAGAAGAAATAAGTTATATAATAAATTAGAGTGAATATTCAACTCTACCTAGCGGGGACTTGGACCCTTTATTATCTGAGGAACAGACAAGAATTTATGACGGTTTTAATGGGGTTTGAAATTACAGCTCATGGGGTTGAAAAAGGGAGGTTCGGATCCCGAAAGCTTAATTAGAAGCTAGAGTAATTATGATAATAAAACAAGAGGCTCCAACACCCACTTATTTCAATACAAAAGAAACCTTGATTAGCTGTTTCAAACAAATAAATAAAGCTTTGGTTAGGTGCTATGTTTTCAGTTTTTACGCTACGTTGCATCATACTATATCATAGAGCCAATACAGTGCTGCGTACTCTACTACATTACATCGTACAGCGAAACAAAGAAAAGGAAAACTGCTCATGTGACCTATAGTTCTCTCAAGTTTGAACTTAGTGCTCACAATTTAAATAATAATGCTTAATGATCAAACCATGTTTGTAAATGGCAAGAACCTCACAATCTTCACAATGGAATGGCACACACACTGGAGTAGCAAACTTGGTCCATCTGATTACCTACAAAGAAGCAAAACAAGTCATAAATCAGGATGAAAAAGGCACAGAATTTGGAACCTCTCATTTAGGGTGCGTTTGGAAGAAAGACTGAGAATGAGAGACTAAAACAGTGAGACTGAGACTGAAATAAGTTTATGTATTGTGTTTGGTTTAAAATTAATTAGATATAGACACTGAGCGATAGAGATTAAACTAAGTTGATGAAGCAAAAATAAAGATTATAATCAAGGTTGTCAAACTCGCGAGTTAACTTGTAAACTCGTACGAGTCACGAGTTTACCTATTATATAAAAATAAAAATATATCATAAATAATCTCAAATTTAGGCATTCAAAATTAAAAATTTAATTTTAAAGCATATAATAAGCTAAACTATTGGTATATTTCTATGATTCAAATGATAATTATCAATTATGTAATAAATAGAATAACATATAACACATAAGGTACAAATTTGGTGCAAAGAGGAGTGTGTGTGAGTAAGTCAATAATTTTTTAATTCTAACTCTTAAAGAAAAATCTTCTTTTTTGGCAATATGATGTTGTGGGTCAAATTTGGTCAAATTTTAAACTCACTGACTCGCTCATAAACTATAAACTCGCGAGTTTATGCGAGTTTATCTAAGTTTACACAAGTTCGGCCGAATTTACTGAAATGTGAGTTTAGTGACGAGTTGACTCGATTTCACTACCTAAACTCGTAAACTCGTAAGAGTTTAAGAGTTAACACTAGAGTTTAACAACCATAATTATAATTGGAAACTATAATGATGATTGAGGGTATTTGAGTAAAAAATATTATTAAAGTTTCGGTCCCAGTCCCCAGTTTCCCAGTCCATCCAATTTGGAGATATTGAAAATACTAGAATTCTGGGGACTGAGACTGAAATTTTAATTCTAATCTCTGTTCAACGAACAAACATAATACTGAGTCTCAGTCTCACAGTCTCAGTCCCAGTACTCATAACCAAACGCACCCTTAAAGCGTATATCAAAAACACATTAATGGGCTAATGGCACCATTTCGGGACATTAATTTAAATTTGCATATTGTTATTATGTTATCACTAGGGCTGCTGATGCAAGTTGCAAGAGAAATAAAAGAAAAAGTAGATGGAAGACTTAAGATTTTTTAAAACTCATTTTTATTTAAGAGTTCAAAATAATTAACGAATGAGGTTTTTTACATGGAAGACGAAAGTTTTTTAAATGTTACCATATACTTTTACAACTTTATCCTTAAGAATAAAAAGATAAAATTAATTAAAATGTGATAAAACTCCCAATTTGGCTGAACTTGAAAAACACTCTCCTTCTGGCTTCTGGTTCACAAGACTCAGCCGAAATTTAACCCTCCAAAGCCTTCCTACTCCCTTTCAAAACCCTCCTAAACCAAACTCATGAAGATAACCTAAAGGCTTTTCACATGATAGGCCTAGTTACATGCGTTAATATTTGAATAGAGACAATCAGACAACTTCCAACTAATTCTAAAATCCACAATCAGCATTGCTTAAGATCGTTTTAACAAAATCGACTTGTCAAGTATACATTAAAGGAGTGAACAATATTTCTGTTCAGACTCCGGATCCAATTCAGGAGTTTTGGCTCCTCCAAAATGCAGTGCACTTTAGAAAATTTAGCATTTGAATCATGGAAGATAAAGGCTATGGTTTTAGCAGTACCATTTTTCTTCTAATGAAGTAGCATTTTTCTTCCCAAAATTTGATGAGTAGCAGCAACTAGTAGGCAAAATCTTTATAATTGAAAATCTACAAAAGATGAATAGAAGCAGGCCCGGATATGGCAGCAACTTTCTGCGCACGATGTGCTTCACTCCTATAAAGATCCTTCATTTCTTTTTTCATTCGTCTTGCCTCACGGCGCTCCTCCTTCACGGAAGCCTACAAAACAAGCAAGCCAACCATTCCAGTCAAAGTTGTAGCGGACAAATAAGCATCAATAAACCAAGAATATATGTATTGCTCTTAAGCAGCAGCATGTGTAACTTTTCAGTGAACAAGACACCAAAGATTCAACATAAACCAAAGCTAGTCAAAACAAGTATATGTGAAGACACCTTCCGTTCTTTCTTCTCCTCCTTTGTCTCTAGACCATGTGGCTTTCTCTTATATTCAGTTCTTGCGGTGCTTGGGCCTTTAACCTTTTCACCAGCAGTACTTTTATTACCAGGCAAGAAGTCTAGAGGCAGTTTCTCTTTTCCTCTAAGGGATATTAATTGACTAGAGGAATTCATGGCTGCAGACACAGTTCCAGCCAATTTCTTCTTCCTAGCTACTTCAGGTGCTTCAATCTTTCTAGGATGGTTATCTAAAGTCGAGTATGTTGAAACAATTGTCTCACAATCCCAAACTTCTGATTCATCGCTACTTTCTTCAACAAGTACAATATCATTGTCTCCATCTTCTTCAACTTCGTACACCCCGGCATACTCCTTGCAACGGCGAATCACATCAGCAGCACAGTCCTCTTCCTCAACCTTTGGTCCCTCTGTATTCTTCAATATATCAGCTGGAACCTTATACTTGTCAACATCGTGTTCCAGGTCATCCATCATATCAGTGTTTAGACAGCGCTTCAGCTTCTCAGCAAGGGATCCATCTTCCTCAGCCCGGTAATGTTCATAATAATCACCATCATCATCATTGTCATCAGTTCCATATTCTTGGCGTTCAAACTGTAACATAGAAAATACACAGAATGACAATCCTAGAGAAGAAGATGGATTCTAGCAAAGACGTCCTCAGAGCCAGAAATAGCAAAACCCAACAAAGTTCATTAAATAATATGATTGAAACCAAACATACAGTAGATGAACAAGGTTATAGAATGTGAATGGTATAAACTATGAATTACAGAACTCACCAAATCAAATTGTTCGTCCAACAGGCGACGAGCTCTTTGCTTCTCATCAGCACAACCCACTCCAGTTACACTCACACCATTTGCAACTCCACCAGAGGACCCAAGATTATCAGTAACTCTAGCATGTGATGAAACTTGCAATTCATGTGCATTGTTTTGGTTTCCATTTGTCATTGATTCTTCAGCAAAGTTCTTACTATCAGATACGTGTGCCTTCTCTTCTTCTACATTATCATCATCTTCGTGGAGGTTCGCCCTCACAACAAAGTCTTCTTCCAAATCTTCAACATCAGAGCCAAACCGTGATAAATCACTATCATCGAGCAAAGCTGCTACTTCAGGATCAACCACTTTCTGAACCCTTACCGTAGTAGTCTTAGATGCTACACTGTATATAGAATCTGGCTCAGGCTCTTCATCAACTTCTGAGATTCGCAATCTTGAAGCATCATATGCCTAAAAGTACCAGCAGAAAATTTAACTAACGAATTCTCATTTAAGAACATAACTGACTCTTTAGAAAAGGTGGAAAAAAAAAAATCAAAACATCCCTTAATGTTTAATCAAGGCCAAGAATAAATTCTTATATAATACAATGTCCCACATCAACACCATTGAAATCACAACTCAGGCAATAAAATGGTTCCACTCAGAAACACCAAATTTGTTAGCCTAGATGAGTCTATAAACAAGGGTAACGCCATGAAGTTTCATGAATGAATTGAGAAGATCAAAAAATGTTCTTAGAAACAAATAACAAAGGATGGGATGACCACATGGTAATCTCTAATATCCAGAAGAACTGGAAACACAAATAAGTTTATTTAAAATTAAAATTCATCCTAGGAGTGTTGGAGTGAAGCAACAATTTGACCATCAAAAGATTAGAAAGCAGACCATTTAGACCAAAAAATATTAAATTCTTGTTAAGTAGTATTTAAAATGTGCCAACAACTTAATCATCCTGTTGAATTCATACCAAAAAAAAAAGTTCATTTTGCTACACTACAATCTACAAAACAACAAAATCTCTCAGGTGCTACATCCCAATATACTACTACTACTACTACTACCAAAAAAATTAACAAAAACTAACAAATAAATAACCAAAAGTGTTGATGCATTGAACCAAAAATTGAAATAAAAAAACCGAACCTTTACGTCACGAGGGATATCTTCAACCCTAAACTTAGGGTTTTGATAATACGCGGAGCCACCACCAGCATTCTTGATTTCCCTCAAATGAATCAAGTAATTATACCCATCATCGGGGAACCCTAGCTCCAGAATCTCCCTCCTCACCTGCTCCGGAAGCGGCTTCGCCCCCGCCGGACCAACGAAGCCACGGCTCCACTGCGGCACAGAGCTCGTTGAGCTGCTGAAAGCAAAGTCGCCAGCATCATCACTTTCGTCGTCACCAGGAGCATCGTCGAACACGGAATTTCTGCCGTCGTGTTCATCAACAGCGGAGATGAAATCTGCAGCTGGGAGTGGGTTGTTGTCAACTCGAACAAAGACGCGGTCAGCACCAGGAGAATTGCCAAAGGACGGGTCAGATGAATCTCGAGCCAGAAGCTGGAACGTTGCGGATTTCTTCTTGTCGATGAACTTCTTCTTCCCCATGATGATGACAATGATAGCAACCAAGGTTTGAAGCGCTTGTCGGCTGTGGCAACAAGAATCACTTCACTAAACAACACCAAAAGGATTTACAACAAGTCAACAATCTTATTGTATGTGAAACAAGGTTCTGGAAACCGAATTTTAATAAAATAGTATTGAAATTGAAAATTATAAATAAACACACAAAAATATAGTTATATTCTAATGTTAATCTTAAAACTACACAAACAAAAAGTGCCATATCAACTAAAATTCATAATCCCATCCAAGTACAACGAAAAAGTCAAATAACAAGCCAACATTAAAGTTTTTAATCAATCTTCATCTAACACAGCACCAATTAAATGATTAACAAATTAACTAATTATTATCATATAGGCAGCAAGATCAGCAAGAACAAGAACAACTAGGAAAATAAATCAATAACAACATAATAAAAAATTTAATAACATCTAACAAAACAGCAATTAAGTGATTACAACTTAACAACTTAACAAAAACCGGGAAAAAAAACCACCAGCAAGAACACAGAGCCCTGAACAATTTCTATGATGCTGTACAGAAACTGAAGAATTCAATACAAAAAACTCAAAAACAGAACAAGAACCAACAAGAACACAGCCTTCCACAATACAACACAGCAAAGAGGAGGGTACTACACCTACCAGAATCTTCGGGGAGCACGGTTGAAACGCCGGAAGGGCTGGAAGTGAAGGCGAGCACGGCAGAAAGGCGAAATCGCGGCTTCAAGCTCAAGGGGAGGAAGAAAGGCGGAACAGGCGGCCGGAAAAGAGGGATAGATGGCGGGTTGAGAAGAAGGAGACGATGGCGGCTAGAGCAGTGGGGGACGGTGGCTGGGAGTGGGAGAAGTGGAGACTGCAGTTTCAGGGTTTAGGATTTCTCAACTAGGGATTTATGATTTCTTTTTTTTTCGCCCTTATTAGGGAAAAGACATTTTATGAGTTAAACTTAAATCTCATTTAGCTATCTATTATTTTTGTTATTTGTATTAAGAGAAAAAGTCTCAATAGTCAATATTAAGGAGATACTATCTTTTCATAAGAAAAAGTCTTCAAGCCAACGTTAGAGAGTCCATAGGTAGCCAATATCAATTTTTCTTCTTTTCTCTTTTTTCCTTTATTATCTATTATTTTTCTAATAACACTCATGAGCTCCTTATGGTAGTAGTACTAACATGCTCAGATTTGTTTCTTATTTCACTGTATCGAATTGAGGTTTTTCGATCTCGGCCTTCAATTTTTTTAAAAAAGATTAATTTGGGTAAATAATTTTTTTTGTCTTAGAACATAAAGTAATTTTTAATTTAGTTTAGAAAAAATTCATTTTTAAATTATTAAAAAAGTAATCTAATCTGTAATTATAATATATATAACATAAAATAATTCAATTTTATTTTATATTACTCGCCGCGAATAATAGATTATTTCATATTAATCTAAAAATATATTAAATAATTCTTTTGTTAATAATATTATTACCTAATATAAAATTACACGAATATTATTAATCTAGAAATATATTAAATAACTATTTTGTTAGCAATATTACTACACAATATAAAATTACATAAAATTTTATTTTATATTATTACATAATATTAAATTACACATTTGTTTTTAATAATTTTACAAGTGCTAGTTGTTAGGTAAAGTATAATTTTAGATGTACATCTATTTCTTTTAACCAAGTCTAACCAAGTTGTAGACACCAAAAAAAAGTCTAACCAAGTTGTTATGCTTATGTTGATGCGCGCATTTTTCACTAAAAACAAACATAAATTTATATGTACAACGAACATGTTTTTATAGTTGACATGAACAGGTTTTAAACGTGTTTATTTACTTTTAAATTTTTTATTCATTCTAGTAGTAATATTCTGTTCGTGCACATAGGATGAGAGTGGGCAAAATTCACTATGTTTGACTTGATTAAAAAAAAAAAGGTATACATATAACATGATCGTTACGTAAATATACTATGCAAATAAGTAATATAATAATTAAAGTACACAAAAAATATAGGGCACCATCTTCTTGACATACCCATTCTCATTACTGCGCTAGGATAAAAGGAAGGAAAGAAAATGAGAGAAGAGAAAATAAGAGAAAAATATCATTTTAAGAAAATAAAAATAAAATTTAAGAATTAGTATTTATTATAAAGTTAATTTATATAATTTTTAAAATTGAATTAAAATACAAATCAATATGATATTTATATTTAATTATACATTAAAGTCAAATCTTTAATTTTCACTTTTTTAATTTCTTGTTTTTTTTTATCTAAACACATAAAAAATATATTTTTCTCCTTATTTTCTTTTCTCTTCATTTTCTTTTTTTTTTCTTATTTCTATTTGAACAATACTACGGAACCAATCTTAAGAAATCATTAAGAGTCAATAATTAAGTTATCATCCAAATTTTATATGAGTTACCATTAACTCATATATCCAAAGTTAAGTTATCATTCAAAATTTATATGAATTAGCATTCGTAATATGTGTTGACTCCCTATTGATCATAAATGTGTTGGTTCTCTAGTTTTTTTCTTTCTATTTTTATCACGACCAAACAATGCATAAAAGATACTTTTATAATTAAAATAATACATTAGTCTTGAAAGTAATATTAAGTAAGTGTTTTTCCTGAAAAACAATTTAAATACACTAATAAGTTATAATTTATATATAATATAGATAAGGATGTTAATGTAATTTTAATATATTATCATTTTTTCTCTTTTCATTTTTTTTATCCAAACAAAAATTTTTTTTATTTTCTTTTCATTCATTTTTATCTTTATCCAAATAATATATTTTCTCTCTACTTTTTTATTTATTTTCTTTCTCCTATTTTGTTTCTCTCTTTTTTTTTATTTTCTTTTATGTATCTAAACAAAGCTACCATGACGAGCCAGTTGCCCAATTTGTACTTTTATACCTTTTGCTGATGGTAACTTTTAGCTTGGGCTGCTAAAATGGTGAGTTTTATGACAAGGCTTGCAACTTTCTTCTTGTTATCTTGTAGCCTCTTGAATTTGGCCCGCCGGGTTTGAAATGTAATAAATGGAATTTTATGGACCTCATGATAAAATAAATTTTCTTAATTATATTTTATTAGTTTTAAATTGCTAGAAAAGATTACCTCTTACTATTTTACAAGCATTATACTTCTTTTACTATGTATCTTATTGTTACGTGCAGGTGGTTGACACTTATACTTGACTGCTATTTGCTGATATAACCCTTTTACGGTTTTATCCGCTAATAACTTATACTGTGATGTTACTATTTGATTTTCTTTACTTAATAATTGGTTAAGATCAGTAAAATTTAAAATATGATTTATTTTTATTTGTTGATTACTTTTTACTCTCGTAAAATTTTATACTTTAAAATAAAAGTTTTATTAATAATAAGTATTATAATTTTTTTAAAAAAATTAAATGTAGAATATTTTATAGGATAGATATTTTTTCTTTTTAAATGTGTCCAAAAATATTTAATTATCATTTTTATAGACTTTTAAAGATATAAATTATCTATAAAAGATAATGGTTATTGGTTACAGATGTTCTATTTTTTATTGGCTGATTTGTTGATTAGAAAAATATTAGTTACCTATACTTTTTCTTAAAATAATAAATCATACAAAATCAAATACTCTTTTAAGTATCATTTGAATTAGACACACAAAAAATGTATTATTTAAGTTTTAATAATTTAATTGGATTTTTTTTCTATTACACTAGTAGTTTTTAAGAGTAGAGAAGTTACTTTTCTTTTTTACTTTTTCACATGCCTCTTAAATCATTTTTAGGAAAATCACTAATTAGTTTAAAAAATTATGTGAAAAATTAATATTCAAGTTTTTATTATTAAAAAAAAAATTAGTTACTTCTAGACAATTCAAACGGGCCATACAAAAGCAAGAATTTGTGAAAAACTAGAGGCTCTTGGAGATTAGCATCGAAGGAAGTGAACATAAGGTATGAGATTTTCTTTTTGTAGCTGGTAAGAAGGATAATTGAAATAGGTTGGCTTTAGTCTTATGAATATCTAGCATATAGTGACCATTGTGTGTGATTGATACTTGTCTATGAACACTAAGAATATACAAGGTTAAAGACTTAAAGCTATACAAAATTAAAAAATTAAAACAAATAAAAAGCTTATTTTGAATGGGAAAATCGATTATTTACCCCTTAAAAAAAGTGATAAACAGATTTTAAATTAATTTTAAAAAATAATTATTTTCTTTTTTGGTAACAAAAATAAGTTTGTTTTACTTGAAAATAGTTCTTTTTTCTTAACACACCCCTTCGTTACCAAAAACTCTGATTATTAGCCCCAATTGTGAAAGCCCATTACCGAGAAACTAAAGATAAAAAAAAACGAAGCAGAAGCCATCTATCCAAAAATCAAAAGAAAGCAGAAGCCATTAAGCCAAGACCATTGTCAAAAATATAAATAAATAATAAGAAGCCTTGAGTGCCAAGTCCTCTCAAGTCTCATCCTGGATATTATACCTTCTTTGATCACATAAAAATCCTACCCCTTTTCACTTTCAAGAATCAAGATTTTATAAAGTTTTCAATCATTTTAGAAAAAAAATAATGCTATTATTATTTTTAAATTAAGAGGATAGAACTCAAAAGAATTATAAATTTAAAGGTTACTATTTTCTCTAAAATAATTAATAATTTTAAAGAATTTTTTTCCCACGTTAAAACAAAATAAATACAAACATTTACACATACAATTTAAACAAGATTAACAGCCCCTAATACTTTAATTTCTTATTTAACTTCTATAACACAAATGAAATGAACATTATAACAATTTGAGAAACTCTAGAAAAATTATGGAGTCAATGGGAACCAATAGCCTAACTCATTTCTCTTTCTCATTGCATGGAGCTCTCTCCTTCTCCTTCTTCTTCTTCTTCTCCTTCCTCTTCCTCAATCTCATTCTCACCTCTCTCTATGCTGCGTTGGTTGCATAGCCGCCATTATCATCGTCTTCAAGCTTCGAACAAAGGCGTTAAGGCGAGTTGAAATTCTTAGGTCTTTGATTCTTACGCATCTTATCCTTTTTGTGGTTCCTCACTGCAAGAACAATTCCACTGGCTTTCCTCTTTTGTTGCTTCCTCTTTTCTTTGAGATCTATAACCCATTCCACTATCGTTAGTGCCATCTGCTTCCTCGGTCTATGTTCTACGGCTTCTGCACCGCCTCTTCTGCCCCGTTTCGGCTACCGCGGTGTCGTGCTTCCCCTCCTTTTCTTCTTCATCCTCATGCTCGTTATTGTTATTGTTGTTGATGCATTCCTTGTTGTTGTCGTAATAGTTTTTAGTTTCGAATGTCAAATGTGTTTAGTTTCAGATTATAAGTGTGTTTAGTTTCGAATGATAATTGTTTTTAGTTTCGGATGATAATTTATAATTAGATTTATTAACTCCTAATGACTCCCTAATGTTGATTCCGTACATAACACTACTACAACAATTTGTATAAAAAAATTCAATTCATTTGCTATTACTATTTCCCCTTATTTTTTTAATTTGACTTTTGTGCTAAATAATTATTGGTAACCAATTATTTCTATTTCTCAAATTTTGCCCATATCTTGCATTTTAAAACTTTACCCTCTCTTTCTAGTTAGGTACGATACAATATCTTAATTCTTAACTATTGAAATTGAACAAAACCTTTTGAACATTGGCTACTAAAGGCACCACATTCAATCTTTAGGAATATGTAATGTTATGCGTTTTTAGTGTTCTACGATAAAAAGTACCAATCATGATTGACGAAGGATGCTCTTACATAATTTGAATACTTGAATTATAATTTGACAGTCTAAAAGATTATAGTGATAGAAAAAGCCTAGCTAATATTTTCTCCCTGCTACAGAGTGATTTAAGAATAATAATAATATTAATAGCCCAAACATGAAGAAATAAAGGAACTCTTCATTCACTGAACAGAGGAAAGCAAGCACTTAAAAAATAACAGGGACAAAACAAAGCAACCATTACATAGTAGCCATAGCCACTATGGCAGAACAGAAAGATGGAGAGCAAAATGAACAATTTTCCTACCCTGCTCAACCTAGGTTGCTCACATTTCACATGGTTCCTAAAAGCCCTACATATCCCAGAGACTTTGAAGTTTCAACTGAGTGCTGCAATAGATTTACTTGACTGTTAAGGTTGATCCTGAAGGCGCAGCAATCAAAGACGAAGATGGTGGAAGGCAATGTCTTTGGCTGCTACTTTTAATCGCCGAACCTCGCGGCACTGATGGAGGATTGGAGGAACCCTCGTACCTGCTTGATTGACACCTTATCTTCTTCTTCTCTCCTTCCGGAACCTTTTCTGATGTAACTTGTCGAACCTTGGTGTCGTTAAGCCCCGGAGGAAGAACACAATTGCAGAGAAGACCTTCATATAAAAAATCATAACATGATCATATATGCAAATCTCTTTAACAAGGGCGCTTGAAAAACCCTCTTAGATCAAAACCTCACTTGTATTCAGGATTTCTAGATTGATTGTTCAGGGATATGGTATATAAAGATGAATCACACAAGTAGTGCATATAGAACATAGAATTTATGAGAATCAATCAAGTAACAAGTAATCTGATTGATGCTAAATTTTGAGGCACAAAACTATGGTAACATGCTAAAATGTTGTCACTTGAAAATTGTTAGATCACAATTTAGTTAAATATTTCAAATCTTCTACTGATTTTTAACAAGCAAGTTCACAATTTAGTTAAAAAATTTCAAATCATAACATAGAGCGTTTTTTTTTTTTGGGGACAACATTAGAGCGTTTTGGTTTTCTTTTCATTTTTTCAGTTTTTTTTTAATACAAAATCATAATGGTATATAAACATGAATCACACAACATGTGCATATCAGAACATAGAATTTATGAGAATCAAATCAAGTAACAAGTAATCTGTTGCTGAAATCTCATATCCAGTTAACTTAATGTGAAAAGTTGTCACTTTAAAATCGTTAGATGACAATTTAGTTAAATATTTCAAATATTCTATTTATTTTTAACAAGCAAGTTCATATGAAGTCGACCGGTATTCACCTCGTAATATAGAGCTTTTTTTTTGGACAACATAGAAGATGTTTGGTTTGCCTTTGATTTTTTTTAATACAAATATCATAATTTTATTGTTTTCGCTTCCTCTTTTTCCTTCCTAGACAAAATTCTAAAAACCAAAAAAACAGAGACAAAAATGAAAGCAGAAAATAAAAGCCGACCCTAAGATTTGAAGAATCATGAGGAGAAAATGCAATGCAAGAAGAACTAAAAAGTTAGTAGAGTATTGTTGGTTACCAAGTCTAGCAAGTCGATTAACCCATCTAGGGATAGATTTTCCGGTTAACTTGAGGCAAACATCGTTGCAAAAGTGGTTACAATTCTTGGAGATGAGGTGGTAGGTGTTGCCAGAGTAGTGTTGAGCAAGCTTCTCCATGAAAGCCCTAACATCTTTGGGGCCCAGATCCGTTGTTCCTATGAATATTGATTTCCTGAAAGTGAAGCCAGGGCAGTGCCGTGGCTGAACCTCAAAGATCCCCGTCGTATCGTGCTCGTGCGCACCGAAACCATATTCAATTCCATGAACTGCTTGCCATCAAATTGAAAGAAAAAAGAATTAGGAATTGAAGAAGGGAGAAAGAAATATGGTAGTTAGGAAATAGAAAATTGCCTTGAACACCGGAGTGGTAGACACCGAGGCCAAGCCAATAGGCATAGCCGTTAATGGGAGTGAGATCGTAGACGTTCAGATAAACTGGCACTGTGCCGGGTTTCTTCTTCCCCGGCACCGTCATAACTAGTTTCCGCAGCATGCTTCTTTTTTATTCTTTGTTTCTTTGTTTCTTCTTGTTCAGAGGGAGAAATGAGAAGTGAAATCCAGAATCCAAGGAATTAAGCGGTGTTTGCCTGTCTGGCTCTGCCTGCATATACCGGCGGCACAAAGTGCTTTCTTTTTGTTGCTTCACCCACTTTAGCTTTTTTTTCATTTACTTATTCATTATAATTTAATTTAATTATATCGTCTCCACTCTCCACTCACAGCCAACTAAGTACGACACTATTCATGGCACACATAGTTATATCCTCTCTGTTTTTAAGGGCCATATGTCCATAGAGGAAAAAAGTTTTGGACTATTTTATTTCTAAAAATTTTCTTTCAATAACAGTAAAATAATCTTTACTTTTTATTAAAAATATATAATTTTTCATGGTAGTATTATCATTTATTTTTATAGTAAAGTTATTAGAATTTAATTTTAATAAACTAATAGATTCGTTTAATATAATTACTTAACATTAATATGATATAAATAATCATTTACTCGTAAAATAATAAATTTAATTAAACTACTATATAAGATATTTTATACTTTTAATGTATATAAATTATTAAATTCATATGAGAACCAACAATATTAGGTAATTAACAAAAATTCAGTCAATAATTTAAATTAAATATTCTATTTTTTAATATTGAATGTTCTATTTTTAAATTTTAGATATTATATTTGACTGATTATTAGTTGTTTTAAATTTCAAATGTTTTATAATTTTTATTATGAATATTTTATAAATAATAATTATAAATATTTTATTTTTTATTAATTAATTTATTAATTAAAAAAATATTAATTATCTATACAGCTATACTTTCTCGATGAAAATTAATGCTCAATTTAATCTCTAAATTTGATGTCAAATTTAATCTCATCCAAGTTTCATGTAAGTAAGACGGCTTAGATCTCACCTTTCCAAAACGACAATAACAAGTTCAGTTTCGGAAATTTGGAGCTTTGGGAGCAGATAGGTATTTGTATTTGGACAATAAACCTAAATCATAGCAAATTAACGTCTCAAATCAACACATCAAGCTCGGAGTTCATGGAATAATTTGAGTTACTATCGTAAATTTGGGAAGTTTAAATTGGGACAATTAAAATTTTAGAAGTCAATTTGGATTTGATCTCATATTTTAAAACCCAAAATGAGTATAACTCATTAGCTCCTTACCTTATTATTCAAAAGTTTTTTATCATTTTATTTTTCTAAATTTATATACTATACATATTCATTTCAATAAGTTATTTTAAATAAAAAAATAAAACTTGCATAAAAATCAAAGCAACCTTGTTTTTTTTTAAAATGATATATATATATATATATATATATATATATATGCGGATACAGAAGGGGTAACTATGCCTTGGCCCCAGGATTTTTATAAAATATAATATATATTAAATTATGTCATTTCTTTTCTTTTATTATTTTTTTCTTTTTTAATTGTTTTCTATTTTAAGTCTTTAAATTATATATTATTTTTAATTTGTTTTTTATTTTATGTCTTACATATTTAAGTTTGTACTTGTTTTTTATTTTAAGTATTATAATTATATATTACTTTTAGTTATAAATAAGATGGTTTTGATTTAATTATCACGTGGAGTGTTTATTTTTTTATTTTTATTAATTTTTTAAAATAGTATTAAATATTTATATAATAATTAAATTAATCTATATGTACTATTGTCATACATCCCATTTGTAATATTAAAAAATATAAATATTAATATAAAAAATA
>JASCZI010151158.1:0-12232 GCA_036250425.1 Stylosanthes scabra | reverse complement strand
TAATGTTATCATTCGTGCGTCCTGAAAACAATAATTTCTATGCCTTAATATCTTCATGACTATTATTACGTTTTTTAATTTGAATTGGAATTTAATTTGATGGATCTGATTATTATTATTACATTGATACTATGTTAATTAAATCAATTAATATATTATTACATTAATTCTATGTCAATTGAATCAATGTAAAATTACGGCTCAAAAATTAATATATTTATTGCTATTAATATATTTTCCAATTGTAATTTATTACCTAAATCATTTCTTTTAATTAAATCAATATATTTAATATTAAATTAAAAAAATAAATTTTGAACCAGTACCGCCCCAAGAAGGATCGGTATTGGTATTAACCCAGTACCGCCCCCAAAAGGAGGTACTGGTGTATTTTATTTTTTTAAAAATTGAACCAATACCGATCCGGACCGGTACTGCTAATAAATTTTATTTTGATAAATATCTCCAAAATGTGTATTTTGATAAAAAACAAAATTTTTTTATTTATTTAAAAATTTTTTTCCTCATAAACACACATTCCCCAGTGAGGAAAAATTACAAAGAGCATAGGACATGAGCGAGGAATTTACCCAAGCGGAAATTGCAAAACTTGATGATTGCGGCCGCTACGAATGCGTGGTGACAACCAAGCAGGACAAGATGGAATTATCATAACCAGATATTGTCGGGGTTTGGGTTTTCGAGGCCCACAAGTTGAAAACACCATCAATTTTATCTTTTACCAAAAAAAAATTATATATATATATATATATATATATATATATATAAAATCTACCTTAAAAATTTTCATACGCTAAAAAAGTATAAAAAAAAATTATCTATGAAAAATAGATTTTATTTGAAAACTCAAAATATCAAAAAAAGCTACTCAAACGTAATTGCTCATTAATAATATTTTAATAATTTTGTGCAACGAAATTCGTATTTTATAGGTAAAAAATTTATTTTTTTTCAGTATTTTTCATAAGTAATTTTAATATTTTTGTTTTATATTTTTATCTTTAACTTTTATTTTTTATATTTTTAGGGACCAATAACTATTTTTTTTGTTAACTCTTTAGGATCAAACACCTCAAAACAAAAGAAGAAAACTAACTAAACCCTCTTAAAAATAAAACAACAGATGCATCATTAAAAAGAGCATCAGTAATACTAGGAGGAGCTTCTTCAAAAAGATGGAGACCATAAGGGAGCTCATGACCCTTCTTCGCAAGAATGTCTGCTACAAAATTCGCCTCACAAAAAGAGTTTGACCAGATCAATTTAGGGATTTTTTTGCAAGAATAATGATATTATCAACTAACAACATACTTTCTTGGATTTTTTTTTAGGGTTTTTAGCCATGCCGCACCCCAACCTCCTCTACCCCGCACCTCCAAACGACCGACCGACCACCATGCCGCACCCCCAACCTCGTCCTGAAACTAGGTCGCCGGATTTGTCACCAGATCTGTCGCCACTCGCCCACTCTACCATCAACCTACTCTCTCTCTCTGTTCTACTCTTCGCCGATTGGGAGCCGCTCGCCTCCGTCGTTGTCAGCTGCTTGCTTCTGCCTCTCGCAACCACTCGCCTCTGCCTCCTCTCTACAAGACTGACCATCTTTCAAGTCATCTGCTGCTTCATGGTTTTGTGCCACTTTGATTTTGCCACCGATTTCTATCGAGCAACTGGCTTTCTACCAGGTGACATCTACGTAATTTTGGGTACCAAGATCTTTTTGATATGATTTGAATTCTCTGTGTTTTCATATTTTGTGCTCTGCCGGTTCGCTTCCGAGGCGGTTGTTTTAAGTATGAAATATGGTTTTTAATAACCATTCACAAAGATCAGTGATAGATAGAGATCAGAAGTAAAATGTAATACATAATTTTAGGAAGTTAGAGCAGCGATCCTTTACGGTTTTTGTTGACAATCTATCGCAAAGGGTGAATGTGCAGCAGCTATGGGAATTGTTTAGCACTGAGGGGGGAAGTTGTGGATGTTTATCTGCCAAGAAAAGTTAGAAGATTTTCACTATGTAGATTTGGTTTTGTCAGGTTTGCCTACAAAAACCACGCTCAAAGAGCCATTCAAAACCTGTATGGCTGGCTTTTGGATGGATATCCTATAATGGTTTCAGAGGCAAAATATTGAAGGGATCATAAAGAAGTTCAGAAATAACATCAAGCAAAGGATGATGATGGGGAACTCAAGGATCAGTGTTAGGTAGAAGAAAAACAGAGTTTTCACACACATGGAAGGTCATTCAAGAATGTGCTACTAGGAAAGCAAGAAGAGGATGAGCATGCTGAGAATAAAGAACCACATCTTCCTATTGTAAAAGGTAATGTAGATGTGAACATGTTGGAGAAATTGCAGAGAAGCATTGTGGGAGAATCGGTATTCCCTTTGAACATAGAAAAGATGGCTCCGAAACTTTTTTTCAGATTGGCCTACACCAATGGAAGTCAAAACATTGGGTTCATACAAATTGGTTTTAACTTTCAACTCTATTGAGAACATGGAAGAGGCGGTCCAATCCGCTTTCCTACTAAACCATTTCGGGAAAGTAAGAAAGTGGAATGAGGACGAATCAAACAGATCAAGGAAGGCATGGTTAGATATTTATGGCATGCCTTTTCATGAGTGGAACGAGGACAATTTCCAGAAAGTAGCCACTATTTGGGGGAAGGTTATTGATATAGATGAGAACTCACTTAAAGGTGGGAGCTATGATTCTGTTAGAGCGCTAGTTGACATAACATGGCTTGCATAGATTAAAGATAGCGTGATGATAGAATTGAACCAGCTGAAGACTGAAGTTTTCGTAAAGGAAATTCAATCCTTTGATCCCAAGTACAAGACGTGTGCAAAAATGATAACTAACCATTTGGAGAAGGAATTGGATGCAGATTTCGTGAAGAACGCAGAAAAATCCAAGTCTTGTGGTCCGAATGATGTGGACGTTTTACCTTTTGAAGATGTTGCTGGAAATTGTGAGAAATCCGTTTCAACTAGGTGTATAGTTGACGATAGAAGGTCAGAAGATTTGATTAAAGAGGCATAGATGGCAACAAGTTTTGGGCGAAATATGAAGGGGCCAAATCAATATAACTTGGAGGTTGAGGGATTAGAGGTTGAGGCAAGTTGAAAAACTCAATTTCCTCCCGGTTTTGAAGATTTCAACACAGAAAAAAAGGAGCTGAATCAGCAGCATGAGATCCAAAGCTCAGAAAAGTCAATGCAAGGGGGTCCAAAATATGCACCAGAGAAAAAAGGTGAAAGCAGATCGCAGAAGATTAGGAATAAAAAAGTAATAATGTTAGATTTTCCAAAGGTGGTAGGGAGGAGAGGAAGTAAGATGTTGGGAATGATTCGAAGAAACAAAAGAAACTTGAAGGAGGAAACACGTAGAATATTGAAGGATATTAACGAAATACAACAAGATTCAGAAATAGAATAATTCAGTGAAAGTGAGTCAGAAGATGCTAGTGTCGAAGCGGGAGAGACATTGAACTTTTTATCCAAGTTGAATGTTGCAACGTGTGAAGATGAAGAAGCAGTAATCAACTACCTGAAGAAACACCTCGATGGAGCAAATAATCAGGAAAATATTACTACTAGCACAAAAAGACGAGGGAGAAAGAAAAAGAACCTGTTTTAGGTAAGTAACCACTGTCAGTGTTTGCGAAAATGGATCCGAATTAGAGTTGATTACCTTTTTCGAGTTAGTGTACCTTGTTTGGGTTGGTTTGGTCATATTGGGTGTTTGTGTTTGTTTTGATTTTCTTTTTGTGGTGTTGGCAATCTGAGTGTTTGTATTTTCTTGTTTTGGTTAGTATTGTATCAGGTGTTTTGGGGTTGCTTGAGTTTGGGTAGCGTGTTTGGGCAAAAAATAGGGTGCTTTGGTTTGTTCTTCCTTGTGTTTTGGTGTCTGTTTATGTTTTGGATTATTCTTTTGTATCCTAGTTAGTCTTAATGGCATTGCCGAAAGGGCTAACTTAGGGTCTGAAACTTGTCGCTTTACTCCCCTTTTGGGTCGAGAATAAAACCAAACCTTTCTAAAAAAAAATGATATCATCAACTAAGGGGGCACAAGGGTGGCAGTTGATGCAACCCTTTTGAATAAAATTCAGAGCAGTAGTTGAGTCAGATTTAATAATCAATTTGGGGATGTTGTTGGCAATTGCAATATGTAGACTTCTTATAATTCCCCATAATTCTGCATGGGTGATGGAGCAACTCCTCAAATTGCAGTTGAAACCTAAGATGAATTTTTCCGAATGATCTCGCAAAACACCTCCACAAAAAGCACTACTAGTAGTACTGCAAATGTTTCATCAACACTTAACTTGATATAATCTTTTAAAGGAGGGATCCAACGGATAAGCCTGTCATCTCTAAGAATAGGAGCTCAAGTGGGTCGGTGACAATTGAGGTTTCTACTTATCTCATGAAACAGAGCCTTAACTTGTTCCACACGCGTTGTGGTCGGAAGGGACTCTCCCATAAAGATAAATCTGTTGCGAAAGAACCAAAGAGAGGAGATGGTGACACCAAACCAAACCGGCCAATCTCCTCTCCTAGTTAGGTTGTATCACAGCCAATTATAAAAATCCAAGTTAAAGAAATCAGGCAAGTGAGACAAAGAGATGATTTGATTCTAAATAACTAATGCATGAGAACAGTCTCTGAGTGCATGAAGTGCAGATTCATCTTCATCGTTGTAACGAGGACAACTCGCAGAGTCTGTAAGATGCCTTCTTCTTCTATCAAGGTTGGTAAAGATAGCGTTGTGGGAGACCATCCAAAGGAAGGTCCTAACCCGTTTTGGGCCTTTCCAATGCCAAATGATGTTGTAAATCTTGTTAGGATTATCAGAGGTAGCAGTAAGATTCCTGAAGGCAAATTTGACAGAAAAAGGCTCTGTTTGAGGAAAGGTTCCACGCAATATGATCGAAATTCTTCCAGGGCGATGGAGGGGCCATAGCCATGATTCTCTTGGTTATATCATCCCAGCCACCTGAAACAGTAAGAAAATCTGTTAGATCACTAAGAGAATCATAATCGGTATTTACCTAATTAGTGAGATGGTACAAAGGACCCAAGCTTGGCACCCAATTGGTGTTCCAAAACTTGATTTTAGAGCCATCTCTAATCCTCCAAATGTGATTATCCTTGACATCAGTCCAAGCTTTACATATACCCTACCACAAATTTGAAGCATTTCGTTTCCTATTAACCACAAGCAGAATATCGTTACCACTGTTATATTTAGACCTTACAACTCTAGCCCAAAGAGAGTTCCTATTCTCCACCAACCCCCAAGCAGATTTCATCATAAGGGCATGATTCATGGTTTTAGCATGACGGATACCCAGGCCCCCAGACTGCTTAGGCTTATAGACCTTGCCCCAATTGATTAGATGAATCTTCTTAGAATTATTATTATCACCCCATAGAAAGTTTCTGCATTTACGATCAATAACATTACAAGTAGAAGATGGTAGTAAATCAATTTGCATTGTATAAATACGAATTGAAGAAATGACAGAATTCATCAAAGTTAATCTTCCAACAAAGGAGAGGGATGCAGCTTCCAAGAATTAAGTTTGGAGTTGAGCTTATCCAAAATTCCATTAAAAGTATGTTTGGAGACTCTCAAATAAAGGAGCGGGACATCTAAGTATTTTCCCAGATCATTAGTTCTGAAAAAATTTAAGGCACTGCTAATATCATCTCTAATTGCATTCCCGACATTATTTGAGAAGAAAATTCTGGTATTTTTCTGGCTGACTTTCTGGCCGGAACTCTCACAAAAAGTATTGAGACATTTGTTGATGACCTCGGTTTGATCAAGGCTGGGTTCCGCAAAAACGATAAAATCATCAGTAAAACACAAGTGAGATATATCAGGCCCATCTTTTTTAAGCCGAATAGGTCTCCAAAACTTGTGATCAACAGCAACATAAATCAATTGAGACAAGCATTCGATGAAAGTACAAATAAGTAAGGTGATAACGGATCACCTTGTCTGATGCCCCTAGTTGGAGAAAATTCATCAAGTTCCTCCCCATTCCATAACACTCTCATTCTTGCTGTAGAAATTCATTGCATTAAAAGATAAACAATATGAGGAGGAATCCCCACATCCTGTAAAGTAACCTTGACAAAGCCCCATTTAACACGGTCGTAAGCTTTTTCAAAAATAATTTTAATCGCCATCCAAGCTTTAGCTCATTTTTTCTGCCTTATTGAGTAATGATGATATTGTTTGTAGTATGTTTACCAGGAACAAAGTTACACTGGTTTGGTTGAACAAGCTTAGCCATAACTTCCCTCAAACGATATGCAACAATTTTGGTTACAGATTTATAGGAGACATTACATAAGTTTATAGGCTGCAT
Source organism: Stylosanthes scabra (assembly GCA_036250425.1). NCBI lineage: Eukaryota > Viridiplantae > Streptophyta > Magnoliopsida > Fabales > Fabaceae > Stylosanthes > Stylosanthes scabra. The sequence goes on along the minus strand of JASCZI010151158.1, from coordinate 5,822 downwards.
CCACTTGAGATTGGTCACCGGTTCGTTTTTGGGGATGAGAGTGATGAGGGTTTCATTAATCTCTCCAATTTTTTTGGGATTCAAGAAAATTTGCTGGATAAGGGAATATAAATCTGGCTTAACATTATCTCAATGACTTTGGTAAAAAATGGCTTTGAGACCATTCTTTCCAGGGGCTTTGAAACTTCCCATATTAAAAAGCACCTCTTTAAAAGCATGTGGGTGTACGGTGAAGAGAAGAAATAATGAAAAGAAAAATATTATCTTTAATTAGTGATTGAATGCTATATTTTATTTTATTTTTATTAATTTTTAAAGTGAAATTAATCATTCTTTTTCTTTCATGTATTGAAAAACTATTTATTATAGAATTGTCCTTAAAATCATTCTTTTTTTCATTTTGTCTTTCTTCCGGGCCAAAAACAAAAAAAAAATTAAAGAAAAAATTTGGAGTTCTAACATATAAATCTAATTAGCCTTCTAATTTCTAAATAAAAGAATTTAAATTTTTTACGTGTTTTTAAAAATAACATTTATATTGAAATTCTTTAGTGTTTCAAGTATTAGGAGAATAATCAAATTTATAAGTTATGAATTTCTCTCACAACTCAAAAAATAAAAGAGAAAATCTTAGGGATCAATATTTTTTTTTAAAGGAGCTAAATGAGGAACAAGCATTGAAAAGACGAGAAGCAAAGAAGAAAGAAAATGCGCATAAGAATAGCCCGAAGAAGTTAAAACTATAAAGCTTTTAGCTTGTTCATAACGAGTGAAGAGATACAGTGTCATATAATGTGTTGCTTGGTTGAATTCTGTGAATTGATTCTTGTTCCGTCAATTAGGATTATTGATGATGATCTTGGTGATATGAGTGTTGAATTAACAGGAGAATAATCAAGGCCATTATAACGATATCGTTGGTGTTGTTGCTGAATTCATTATGGTGATTGGAGAATCGCCTAATGTTGTTGCTGCTGAGTTCATTTTGGTAATTGGAGTATCGTAAACAACACACAGTCACACAACCAACACTTCCACCACCCATTGCGGCGGCGCCGGCGTAACCCGCCCCCAACTCCTTCACCTATCGCCGGCACCGGCAGCATCAGCAACATTCTCTCCTTCCCGTCTCTTCTTTTCTTGTACTCAGATCTTGTGCAGCAGGGGGCTCTGTTCCCATCTCCCCTACGGAGCCGCACCGCCGTCGTCCTCTACCCCGGCCTTTGTCCCGTCCCGTCTCCATCTCATCATCAACCTCCCGAACCGGTTCGTCGCTGTTCCTTCGGCGTCTCTACTTCTCTGTCAACGTCGTCCGTTCATCTTCAATGTCTCGCCACCGTCGAGTTCTCACAACTGAAATCCTTCGCATCAGTCACCTCCTTCCACTGGCCGTCGATCTGCCACCCTGCCATTAGCCGTTCTCCACCATTCGCTTCCTGGTCGCCACCCACTGCTGTACTCCCTACTCTGCTGCTCTGTTACAGTCGACTCACTCCTAATGTCCCCTTTTGGTTGACGAGAGGAGTTCCCTTGCACTTCCTAGTTGATTGATGGAGTCTGTAAGGAATAGGGATCGAGTGTGGTTCAGGGATCAATGGAACCAAAGGAAATGGAAAAAGGAAGAGTTCATGCGGCTTGAGGCTATCTCTTTCACTATTTTCGTGGGCAATTTACCGGAGGATATATCGAAGAAAGAGCTGCATCTTTTGTTTGGATGGACGGGTAAGATTAATGACATTTACATTTCTAGAAAGATGAATGGAAATTATTCATTTTTGTTTGCTTTTATAAGATTTGCATCGAAAAGTGGGGCTGTAAAGGCTATAGAGACTATGCATAATATGATTTTGAGAAGAAAGAGAATGTTTGTTGAAGAAGCAAGGAATATGAGAAATAACAAACATGTAGTAGATTATGGAACTAGATATCAAGTAATGTGTGAGTCGTTTTCGAGGGAGGAGTCTGTGCAAAGAGAAAAGGCTGTGCAAGATAGAGTGTGAGATCCGAGTGTAGAATTGGTGATGATCAATAGATGTGAGGCTGAAGAGCATGAGGTGGAAACCGGTATTACAAAGGTGATTTTTGATGAGTGGAAAATTGTAGAGGTCGAGCAATGTCCTATTTATGCTACGTCCAAGGAAAGAGATCCTTTGGCTGATATAACGATGTTAAAGTATAATGAAGTTGATGAGGATCGGGTCAGATTTGTCCATATAGAGGAGGTAGTGAATGAGTGGAATTTTCTTAATTCTAAGATAGATTCAAGCAACAAAGAGATGTTGAGCGGGCAGAACTCTAATTGGAGCGAAAGTAGAAGTTCGGATCGAACAATTACGTGGCCTTGTGGTGGAAAAGGTATCTTGATGCAAAGGAATGAAGGAGCAATAGTGGTAGAGGTGTCCCCGATAGATATAGAAAGTGAAGTAATTAAGTCAGACGGACGAAGAGCGTGTGACTCCATTGGCGATGGTAAGGATGTAGAGTCCGGCGGAGAATGGGTGCCGGAAATTGTGGGGGAGAAAGGGATGTTGAAACCGAAGGACATTGAAGAGTTAGCGTGGAGAAGAGTGGCTAGGACACTAGGATCGAGAAACAAGGAAAATCAACCATCAAGGAATCGGGTAGAGAATTATGGTACAAAAGAGTTTTACGAGGATGAAAACTTTATGTCTACTTTAAAGGAATTAAATGAAGCTCAAGACTTGAAAAGAAGGCAAGCGAAACAGAGAGAGAAGGTGAGGAAGAGCAGACAGAAAATGTCAAAGATATGAGGGTGTTAAGGTGGTTGGTGCTTTGCCTAACGTTTCAAGGGTGTAAGAGGGTTTGAAATCAAATAAAGATGGAGATAACAACCGACTGTGGCTTAATGCAGGTGTAGGTGGAATGTGACAACCTAGTGTTAGCACGTGTGATCGCCATACTATTCAGGTGTCTTGTTCATTTTGGTTGGAAAGTGTTTTCGAGCTTGTGGGGCGCGAAGCTTGTGGTCTCTGGCAAATTGGGAGGTGCATACTTGTATGCTACTGGGAGAGTTGTGTGATATAGTTGTGAGTCTGAGATTAAGGATAGAAGAACCAAGGTGATAGGAATGGTGTTGTTCGTGTTGCTGGTGGAGTTACCTTTGGATTTGGCTTTTTACCGTATCTTTAACTTTTGGTGTTTCTTCAAGTTTTTTGGTGTTGTACTGGGGTATTGTTTTGGTCTTTTGGTGTTTTTAGATGTATTCTGCATGTACTCTTGATGTACTCTTTTCTCCTCTTCGGAGTGGAGAGCTTGAACAACCTTTCTAAAAAAAAATTGGAGTATCGTCGGATGTTGTGATGTGCTTTTGTTTGGTGTGTTTTTTATGTACTCTTTTTGCATTCTTGATGCACTCTTATCTCATCTTCATAGTCGACAACTTGAACAACTTTTCTAAAAAATATATTTTCTTTTTAACAATAACTAACCAACGGCGTTTTGAGAAGACCATAAATAAGTAATTGTCCAAATCGAAATAAGTGATAATTCAAACGAAAATAAGTGATCACTCAAACAAAAAACAAATGATTATTTAAATAGAAATAAGTAATCATCAGAAACAATTTTTATTCAAACTAAAATCCCCATCAAAATCTTGGATGAAGTCCTCGAGTCATCACCTTTAACTCGATTATATCACCGTTGCAGAAGCATTATTGTTTTGAGACAATCTTTGGTTAGATTTCTAAGATCATCAAAGAAAAAGTGATGGAATATCTCTTTTATTATTGTTGGATATTTTTTCTTTATGAACTTGTGTTCCACTTCTTCGAATCACATATCATAAACATTTGAGAAGCATTATAACAATTTGAGAGACTGTCAATCTATGCAAATAGACGAGACTAATGATTATTGGGATTCACACACGTGTAAACTCACACACTTGCCAGCACCACCGTTAGGGATTCACCACAGGGACAAGGGACTACCATTGATGAGTTGGTGAACATGCTGCTAATGTTGTTGATGAGAAGTAAGAGACTAAGATGAGGAAGTTCCATGGAACCTTCCAATAGCATTGTTGTTGTTACTCTATGTTGGATAAGCAGTCATTGTTGGAAAAGAAGCGAAAGATCCGAACATGTAGTTCATGAGTCCGTAAAGATGGCATTGGCCTACGGGAAGAGAATCATGAGGCTGATTGAAGATGTTGTCGTTTAGCACATGCAATTTGTGTCTCTTCTAGTTGTTGTTGTTGTTATTATTATTATTTAACATATTGTTCATTCCTGTTGTTTAAATAATTGTTGACAACCTAGCATAGTTGTCTATTTGGCAGCGGTAACAGTATACATGCAACGACAATAATGAAAGAAAAAGAAGAAAAGGCGGTGGCATCACAGCGAGAGTGGCGGCGGTGACATGGAAGAGCAAAATGGAGAGAGAAGATTAGGATTATAGTCGGTCACCATTAACCCCCAAAACATTGATCTCTATACTTTTTCAAAATGAAAAACTTACTTAGCTAGTATTTTTCTTCACACTAAGTTCATTAAAGTCTAAATTAAGCGTTAGACAATAAATATATACTAACTTCAATTAGGTGGAATTTTTTTTTTTTTTGGTCCACAATTAGGTGGAATCTAAATACTTTACAGACTGAACGAGCAAATAAATAAATGAAATGCTATGTAGTACCTGCTACGATCATTAATTTATCCTTAGATCTCAATAGATTAAAATAATAAGTTTTAAAAAAATAAAAGAAATGCGCTACAGTATAATTTATACCATTAAACTACTATACTAAACATATTATTATAAGTTAATAATAAAAGTGGTGTCCGAAAGATATCGCATTTTTAAAATTAGTGCTCAAAAAATTTTATTAGTCATATCAGTTTTTGAGATACAATCTTCAGTCAAATTGATCCTTGTACTAATTAGATGATGACACGTCATTTTTAAATGTCATGTGTCATATATAAAATGATTGGATAATGTATCGGCTATCAACAAATCATTTTATAACATGTCATCTAATTAGTAAAATGACCAACTTAATTGATAATTCTATCTTTAAAGGACTAATATGACTAACAAAATTTTTCAATATCTAATTTGAATAATACGATATTTTTCAAATACCAATTTAAATATTAACCCTATTATTATACTTTTATATTCTAATTAAATCGAACATAATCAAGTAATCAACGTACAAAACATTGTTAAAGTAAAAAATAAAAATTCTGGGGAAACCTACAAATCAAAAGCCAAAATAACTCACATGCGACTCATTAAATTCCTTTTTTGTTTTTTTAATCATTTGGTACAACCAGAGGAATTGATGCCTTCTTTTAGTTTCGCTGGTATCTTTTCTGTCATATTGATATTCATATTTAAAAAAAACAACGGAAAGAAGAGAAAAAAAATTGAAAAAGAAGTTAGATGCCTTTTTGGATTATGCTATTTACAATCAAAATCAGTCATTGCTGTATAATACATTAATACATATTAAAATATAAAATACACATTAAAAATAATAATATTACATATATATTTAAATATAAATATATGATGACTTATTCTAATGATTGATTTTGGAAATAAAGCAATTTTTCTGAAATATTTATATATATTAATTCTTAAACTTTTTATTTTTAAGGAGTTACAATTTAGAATTCATAATTTAAAACTTATGTTTTAGAGTTTAAAATTTACAATAAACAAAATAATTTTAAAAAGTTGATTAATGCTAATTGAAACAAAATGATTTATAAGCAAAGAAATTAAGACCAAATGATAATTTTTTTAAATTTTTTAATATATATATATATATATATATATATATATAT
>JASCZI010151157.1:60593-77176 GCA_036250425.1 Stylosanthes scabra | reverse complement strand
ATTTCGTTTTGATTTGCGTGATCTCACTAACATTGTTTTCTTGTTCGTTTTCTTTTGTTTCGGTGGATTTTAGGTTCATATTTTGGTGGATTCTAGGTTTATATTTTGGTGGATTCTGTGAATTATTGAGTAAACGTGTTGCTTTCGTTTTCTTATTATTTCGGCGAATTTTAGGTTTATATTTAGGTGGATTCTAGGTTTATATTTCGGTGGATTCTCGGTGGCTTTATATTTTGGTTGAGTTTAAAATATTATTTCGATGGATTCTGGATTATTGTTTCGTATGAGTTTAGAATATTATTTCGGCGGATTCTGGGTTATTGTTAGCAGCAACAACAACAACAACAATGACAACGACAACAACAACAACAATAAAAACGAAGAAAAAGTTGCAGACATGAAAGAAGAAGAAGACGATGAAGACGAAGAAGAAGAAGACGACGACGATGGTGAAAAGAAGACGATGACTATCATGATGACGAGAAAGGAGGAAGAAGAAGTCGACGACGACGAAGACGGAGGAGAAGAAGAATGTGTTGATGAAGAGCGTGTGTGTCACGCTCTTTTTGATGGAGAGTAGTGTTGTTGTTGCAAGTTTACATGGTTTTCCACTTGGTTAGTAAAACCACTTGTTCAAATAGCATGATTGTAAATATACGATGACTTTTTTTTTCGAAAGTTAGATATATGATGACTTGAAAAATCATATTTTTTTTTGTTATACCTACACCTACTACTCTTTTTATCTTTATATTATACAAGAATCAACTACCAATAAATACATTAGATATTATATGTTCATTTAATATTTAAGTGTCAAATTTTTTAATTGATAAACATTTAATTTGTCTATGATTTTTTTATATTATGTGTTTTTTTCTCAAGTTTATCATATTTACATCAAATTTTACTAAGTTATCCCAACACTTAAACAAAATCTTCAAGGGAATCCATGTGAAGGTGCCCACGAATTCCATATAAATATGAAATATTGATCATTTATTTATGAATTGTTAAATTGGTAATATTGAAATGAATTTGGTTTATTAGGGTAACTTGCCCTATTTCATTATATATTTTTTAGTCAGATAATATATATATACCATAGCTGACTTTAAAATATTTTTTATTTTTATACTATGTGTTATACAATAAATATTTCAAATTCTTGAATTTTTTTGTTTTCTAATACAAAATTTATGCATTTTAAAATTTTATAAATTGATTTAACTAAATGGCTAAATCCATATCCATATAATAATAATGTTACTTAAGTGCATGTATATTTATAACCATAAAGCAGTGCATGTATATTTCCATCTCGCCCAAGATACTAGCTACATGGAGGAACACCTTTTGATCTCATCTCCCTTCTGGCATAGGCGAGTTGTCTTTTGGTCCCATCTCTCTCCTAGCATGGGCGAGTTGCATGCAGGTGCAGTAGGTGGACACGTCGCCCTCAGCTTCGGCGAAGCGATGAACAATGCGTATTATTGGAAATAAAATAGCCTACGCGCATTTTGGGAATTAATGTTTTTTCATGCCTATATAAGTAAAAAAGCCCAAAAGATGTCGATAATAAAAAATCCACCTAGCTAGTAATAACTAGGCTAACATGTAGTTTTACAACTTGGATTATGTTATCAAGTTTATGAGATTGTACGTGTATGTGTCCATTATATTATGCTAGTCTTTATAATTTTATTAAATGTTCAATTAGGCATCTATAATTTAAAATTTTTTATAACTGAATCCATACATTATATTAAAATTTTTAATTGGGTCCTTTCTAATTTTTATTACACTTTTTTTTTCCAAATATTCATTCTCATATTTGGTGCATAACGAAGTATAAAATCTTTTTAAAACAAAATATTTTAGGATTAGTGCACACTTTTTTTTTGTTTATATATAATCACAGCTGCTATGAATCTAATTACGAGGAGTAGTACATAGAGGAATAGAGGGACCAATGTGATTACTTGGATACGTGAAAATAGGGTGTCATCGAAGTAGAAATGGACACGGGAAGTTACTTAAACATGATCACATGGTTATATTTTAGGGTTTAACATAAAAGACAAATAATAAAAATTCTGACTTACCTTTTTTTTTGGTTAAACAAAATTAAAAGAAAGAAAATACAATAATAGATAACATGATTATGAATAATGATAGTGAGAATAACATAATAAATAATAAATGACTTATGTCCTCGTATAGTATCAATTCGTGTTCTATCCGTGAGATGATCACAAAATACACTAATTTAATATTATATTTTTATTCATGTCTTACCTGCCAATAAAATTTTTTATCTCAGTATCCATGCCTCATTGTCTTATCTCAAAAATAACCACAACCAAAATACACAAACTATTCATACTTTCACAAACAAACTAATTTTTTTTTCAGAATTTTCTTTATCTTTTTTTTTGGCGGAAGGTATTTTAGGTTCAATAGGTCTAAACTAATCTTTTACACTTCTTTTAGTGCCCTTTTCGAGGATTTGGCAATTGGTGTGACCACATCCTCTTCTGCATATATACCGCCCAAGGTTCGAATTCGAAACTAAACTCTTAGGCACCCCAAAGTTCCTTACCCTTTTAATTGCATCCTTGTAATTTAACATTAGTCCACATTTGGATTTGTTCATGGCTTATTTACGTTTTCTAAAATTTTTTCTTCCACAACTTTCAGTATTTATATATTGTATTCTCAAGCAAGAATAAAGAGACAAATATTCTACAATTACATAGGCTACTATATTTTTTCTGCAGTAGTTTTTTTTTGTTATTTTATTTCTTTTGTATTAGTTTACATATGCTACTGTAACACTATACTATTTACCTTTTATAAAATTTTCCCCCAAATTTCATTGTTTTTTTTTAATTACTTTTCTTAACATTAGAATATGTCATTGGCTCAATGCACTTAACTTGCAAATAGACCCAACTGGATTACTAAAACATAAAAAATCCAACTTGACTTACACCCTTCGCAAAAAAAAAAAAAAACGGCTTAGCTTTATGATCCCAAACACGGCAAACATGGAGTGCAGGGCTCAACCGACTACCACTGACAAAATCTGCCGCGCCGCGTTGCGCCCCCATCTTATCGTGCCATCCATGTGTTGCACATCCAATAGCTGATACGGAATATCTATTCACATGTACATCAATATGGCGCCTATATAGTAGAATTCTCCCGTTCTCCTTGTGACTTTCTTTTTTGATCATCATGGTATCATAGTCGATGACTAATTCACCGCGGATTGGAGCTCTATTTAAGGGTTTGTCGCTGGTTAATGCGTTGCTGCATATACAAGGCGGGATTCGAACCCCCGACACTTACTTAAGCGGACTAGTGAGTTGACCATTAGACCAACCCAAGTTGGTTTGCTCGTAACTTTCTAGTTTCCACAACATGCACTACTAATAGTCATTTAATACCGTTTGAAACACTTGTGAGTGAATATTTGACAAACTGTTTTGGTTTCTAACAATTGATTGAATCATATTTTAATTTTAATCCTTAATGTGTAAAATATTTTATTTTGATCCTAAAAAGTTTAAATTGGACTCAATCAAGTTTTATTATTAGGCAGCGTTTGGTTCTCATATTAGAATTGAGACTCAGAGACTGAGATCCAGTATTGTGTTGGATAAGGATTAAAACTAAAATTTCAGTCTTAGTCCCCAAAATTTCAGTATTTTCAGTACCTCCAGTTAGAATGGACTGGGGGACTGAAAAACTAGGAACTGAAACTGAAATTTTAATAACTTTTGTTAACTCAAATACCCTCACATAACATTAAAATTTTCAATATTAGCCTTTATTTTTTCTTTATTGACTTAATTCAATCTCTACCTTCTAGTATTTATCTCTTAATAAATTTAAATAAAACACAATAAATAAACTTAATTCAGTCTCAGTCTTCTAGTTTCAGTCTCTCAATCCCAATCTCTCAGTTCGAGTCTCAGTCTCTCTTTCAAACGAACAAGAACTTAATCATAACATTTTATTATTGAAATCAATTTAATATTAACAGCTAAAAACACTAAAATACCTTATATCATAAAATACTCCATATATTTCCAATACTTTTATCTATTTTATTGTAGGTAACATATTTACATGTTTATACAGACACGAAAAAAAAAATTACATGTTTATATATAAAAGACACCGTTGACTTTCTTGCCGTGGGGTGCAAGAGTATGAGTAGTTGACACAAAAGCACAGAATCTTATATAAAAAACATTAATCATATGCTTGCATTCATAGCATAACTACTAAACTCAGATCTAATCATTTGCTGCTTTAACCGTAGCCTTCCAAAGTGCCTAACAAGTTAAAAAGTAACCACTCTGTCGCCAACGGTAAGTATTTACTTTCCAAAAATATCTTTCAGTAGTGCGTACTTTATTATATATTATTAATTTATTTGACCTCTTAATTTTACTATCTATGCTAATTTATATGAAGATTATTTATTACGCTAAAAAATGGGTCGAGAAGAAAAGAATGAGTTTGACCAGAAACATGCTTACAAGCAAGCGTTGCCATTTTGTGTTGTCAATATTTGGCCAAGAAATTTAGATTCCATCCATGGCAATGCCCAGATATTAAGGTTGTTCGAGAGAAAGGATGAAGAAATTTTTCGGATATCTGAAAATATCAGAGACAAAGTGGTATGTGAAATTATTAGAGTTAAGTAACAAAGTTATCCCTAAGATTAACCACATGAATCCTCTCAATTTTGTTGTCAATTGTTTTGTAGAGTGAAATATGTTATCATACATTTTGCTTCCAGTTATTTCTCATTCCGACTTAAAAGATAAATGGTAAAAAATCACACCTTACAAAATAATCGATAAAAGAAATTGAGAGGATTTATTCTCATATGATATTTTTTATATTTAACAAAAGTGTATTATATTAGTCTCTATCAGCGTGATAATTGATGAGTCACTTGATGAAAAAGAATTACCAAACTAATATGATATACTTTTGCCAATCTCAAGAACATAATTGATGCAATTAAAGATCTCACATATTATTTTAGTCTAATCTCGTACTATATATCAATTACTTAGTAAGAATTGCAAAAGTTCATCAGTGTTATAAGTTGAAGTTATGAATGAAACGCATTTGTCATAATTAGAGTACTAGATTTTTATTTATTTTTACTTTTGTCAATTTAGTTGTTGAGAAACAAATGTTTATCGTTTATGATATCAGATTTCAGGGAAAGCAGCAATAATAGGGTATGACACAATCTTAATTTGTAAAGGATTTCTTCTTGTAGTTTGATAGGGAAAAGGTGATTCAAAGGCTGAAAGATCTGAACGAGTATTACTTGAGGAGGATTAATGGAAGTATTGAAGGGAAAAAGGAGATCTTGACTCAGCTTTATGAAGCAATAGATCTTCTGTCATTTGATGTAAAACGCACAAGGGAAGAACATGTAAGTCTTCCTAATAAAAGAAGTGGAACCTTATAATCATTTAATATAACTAACCAAATAGACTTGCTTAATATATAATATTTATGCAATAATGCTACACATCCAAGCATCTACCCCAACCAAATCCAACCAAGTAATTTTTCTCCACTCTCACACACTCCACGCGCTTCACTCTCCCAAAATTAAAACACCCTACAGCAACGTCGTCTTCTTCTTCTTCTTCTTTTTCTTTTTCTTCTTTTTCGTTCTTCTTCTTCTTCTCTGCTATTGCAGGCCCCACCACCGTCGTTATTACTGCAGCCGCCCCCACCACTATCGTTGTTACTACAGTCGCCACCGTCGTCGTTGAAGCCATCATCATCAACGTCATCTCTTCTTCTTCTTCTTCTTTGTTGTTGGTGTTGTTGCTGTTATTGTTGGTGATGTTGTTGTTATTGCTGGTGTTGTTATTGTTGTTGATGAAAAACTTAATTGAATAATTAGAAAACAGAAACGGTTTTTGAATGAAAACAGAAACGATTTTTGAATGAAAACAGAAACGAATTTTGAATTCAAAACTGAATTGGATTTTCAGGAAACAGAAACGAATTTTGAATGGAAGTAGAAACGATTTTGAATGAAAGTAGAAACAGTTTTGAATGAAAGTAGAAACGATTTTGAATGAAAGGTAGAAACGATTTTGAATGAAAGTAGAAACGGTTTTGAATTAAAAACTGAATTGGGATTTCAGAAACAGAAACGAATTTTGAATGAAAGTAGAAACAAATTTTGAATGAAAGTAGAAACGGTTTTTAATGAAAGTAGAAACGGTTTTGAATTAAAACATAAACGGATTTGGAAGTTATCATTCAAATGTACTCAAATGTACTCCATCTTCTTCTTCTTATTTCTTCCTTCCTTCTATGATGAATGAATTTGTTACAGAAGAATAATCAGAAACTAACGATTGCTTAATAGCATCCATCCTCAACTAATTAGGAACACAAAACGGGGATTTGAATAGATGATGACAATGAAAAAGGCAAACGGTGGTGAATGGGACTGAGAAAAAACAGAGGGCTTGCTAAAACGAAATTTGAAATAACGCATGTGAGTTAAAAAAGTGTATGAACGAAAATTAAGGGATTCAGTTTTCAAAAAAAAACAAAGATACGTAAAAGAGAGAGAGGGGCGTGTGAGTTTGTGACTTGGTTAAGCTTAGTTGTTAAAATAACTTGGTTGTGTATAATTATTCATATTTATGTGCCGCATTTTTTTAACACTCATTTGAGAGTTAATATAATTTTATCATCTTCTATAAATATATATACATGAAATACATATGAAGCTGCTTATTAAAAATGATTAAATGTAATTTAACATATTTATCTAAATTTATTATGATACGGATGCGGAATACGACGTAACACGAGACACACAGACACACACTAATTTTAATTTTTATGCCACACGAGAACATTGTATATATATAATATTATATGTTTTTAAAAAATTGTATTAATATTTTGATATTTTATTTGTATTAAAATATAAATTAATATTTTTAATATCTATTTTAATTATATAAAGTATTTGATAACTATTAGTTTTCATAAATAATAATATATACTACTTTTAAATTTATTTTTAAAATATAAGTTAAAAATAAAGTTAGACACGCGAACACGTGATAATTTTATATTGTGTCAAGCGTGTCCAAAAAAAGATTTTTTTTTGTTTTATAAGGACACGAAAAACACGAGTATGAGACGAGTGTCTATAAGTGTCAAACGACAATTAGAAAAAATTTTTGCGTTTCATAATTTTTAAATTGTGATTTAATGATTCTAAACCATCATTTTCATATGAAATTAACTAATTTTATATTAAGGTAAGTGTTTTTTATTTATATTAATTAATAATTATTAGATTCATATTAAATTAAAAGTGAAAATTTTCTTTTTCAATAAGACATTATTAGCTTTTAAATTAATGTGAATCTAATGAATATTAATTGATATAATTGTATAAGTAAAAAAAAAATCCTTACCATAGCCCTAATCATATATAAAAGAGAAAAACAAAATCTGAACTTCCTAATTTTCTTGGAAATCTGTTTGGTCTACTGTGACTTCAGTTGACATTGAAGATGCTACACGCAAGTAAAAATTTGGTCCAAGAAAGATCAGTCCTCAGAAAGAGAAATATGAGCCAACAACAGCAGAGAGAATCAGACTATACTGCTGCTTTAAATTCACATTTGACAGACCTTAGAAACAGTGTAATTTCATAACTCTTCCTATAGCTTTTGTTTTGTTTCAGAATAAAGTAATGGAAATGGATCAGGTGGTACCATAAATTTGGTGTTCCATGTTTCTAATAGTTAATTTTAATTATAAAATTTATATATATAATTAAAATTAATAGCTAAAAATATAAGAATGTCGAATTCACACAGTTATACCTGATTCACTACATACTTTCGTAAGTAATATTGACATCATTAAATATTTAAATCAACAACAAAAAAATCATGAATTTTAAGTAAATGACTATTTTAAAATTTTGTTCAATCCCATATGAATATTTATTTATTTTATTCAGGCAACATTCATTAGTTTTTTCTTAATTGATAATAATGATAATAACCACATAAATAATAAACGGCGAACGCATGGAACGTAAGATATATAAATATTAAAAAGTTAATAAGACTTATGCATTGGCTGATTATAAAATTAAATTTAATTTAAATTTTAATGTACTATTATTTATATTTTACACATATATTTAATTACATAATATCATATTAATAAAATTAATTTTTTTTTATTGATTTCATGATTAATCATTAAAAAAAACCAATATTATTCATGTTTGTGTACAATGCTTTACACTCTCTTTCATCAAAATTAACCTCAAAGTTATGCCTAAAATAAATATTACACTTTTTTAAGTACCGTATGTAATGTTTCATACCCATTGTAACTTTCATAATAATAGAGGCATAGATATGATGACAAGCAAAATGATTCTCTATTGTTTTTACGAAATTATCCCTTTTATATATTTATGGCATGTTTATAACATTCTACAAACAAACGTTGTTTAAAATTTGATACTCGTAGACTTATTTGATAAAGAAAGTCTTTGTAATCAATATTAGGGAGATAATAAGAAATTAATATTATTTTTTCTTTTTTTTTATCATTCACTATTTTCTTAATTACACTCATGAGCTCCATATTGGTTCCCTAACATTGGTTCTATAGCATTATTTTATTTGATAATGTTTGATGGAATTAAATCATCAACAATAATTATCATCCCTGAAGTAAATTTTAAAATATTTCCGTTTTTAATATAATTTGCTAGAAAATTTAAAATTCTTCTTTCATTCGTAACTTTGTTTAAATAATCTTTGTAGCTTGAAAAGCTCGTTCAATTAGTTACTGATATAATATGATTTTCTTTTTTGGTGTCTAAAATACTTACATATAATAATAATATAATAATATCTACTATTAGTCAACCAAAAAAAAAAAAATCTACTATTTTGTTTTTCAAAAAATGGGGACCATGGCCACCTTAGGTCCCTAAATCCACCACTGAATAATGTATCACCTTTAGTGACTCTTATATGTTTTCTGCAAACTTTTTTACAGTTATATCAGATAAAACATTCATATCGTTATTATAGTTATTACTATCCTTACAAGCAAAATTATGACAAGCTACACCAAGAATTGGAAAAACAGGAAGAAGAGATCACAATATGTAACTTAAGAGATTGTTTGAAAAACCAAGTCAAGGTTAGAATTTCACATACCGTCCTTCTATTTCCTAGTTTCATATTATTAATTCTATTTCTACTTTCATTTTGATGCTTTCAAAATTATTAATGAAAACGTTTCACTTCCAGTTCTAATAATGGCTTACATTATTCTTTGCATTGGTTCAAATAGATTATATGTGATGAGTTAATGGAGATAAGGAAGAAAAAGCGGGCATTAGAAACCAAAATCAGACTAGCTGAGAGAGAATTAGAGTGCATCAATGAAGAGATATGGTCTTTCCAAACGCACTTTATTAAAGATAAGCACCACAGAAAAGAAGCATCACTTTGCATTCTTACGGAGATTGAAGGAAGTAGATATTCAGATTCTTATTGGGTTGTCAAATGTGTAGGCAACTTGCAATATAATTCCATGGACAGTAACAAAAACTGGGCTATTTCTACAAACAAAACATTTAAGTGAAAATTAAAAGTAAGCCTTTGTCCAAAAAAAAAAGTAAGCCCAAAGCACTCGAAAGTTATCTTATTTTGTATTATTTAGTTATTGTTACAAGAATTTGGTTATTTACGATGTAATACATATTATATGTATAAATAAAATAATAGATTTTAAATTAAATAAATTTATCTTTGGATTATCAAATAATAAATATGTAATTATGAAAATTATTTACATCAAATTATTACAGTATCTATAAGCCTAAATTTACCGTGTTTTTTTTTTCACTTTTGTCAAGAGACACTTTGTTCTAAAAGAAAAAAGAGTTATCATAGAGTTAACTACTAAATTAATTATCTTCAAATGAAATTTTATCTATTAAAATATAAAAAGAATAGGGCTCTCACCTCAATGCTTGTCACTTGGAGGCCTCAGTTGATCAACATTTGACAGTCGGTGAAATTGCGCCAATTGTTACTGTAGCTAAGTGGTTGAATGATGTCACTCCTGCCAATAAGGAATTCGAAATATGATTAGAAAGAGTTATGTGATCATTCAAATTAATTACACAAAATAACACAAAATAAGGGATTATTTGTTGAGAATATGAATTCCAAATTGGAAATCTCAGGTAAGGAGTCATTTCAAATCTATTTCGGCATTTCAAATAAGGAATCATTTGTTGAGAATTTGAATTACAAATTCGAAATCTGATTTGCTATGTTCAATATCCCCAAAAAATCCTACTAACAATCATGTATAAAACCAATTGACATCAGTGGCTACTAAACAATCATGATTGGGGATGACTAATTGTTGATGGATGAATTGAGTATGCATGATAATGATGTTGGATGTGTATGTATTTTGAAATGGTTTTGGGAAAGATGATGAATGAGCATATTGATGAGATGGTAATTTGATAGAAATGGTTTGAGACAATTGTGCCTTTGAGGCTGGGAATGTGATGGAAATGTGTGGAAAGCTATTTGAAAGTTTAGAAGAGAATTTAAAAAGAAAGATTGGTTTTCAAGTTTGGGAAAAAAAGGTTTCAAGCGAACTTCGTTAAGCCGAAACTTTGATTTCATTGGATCGACAATGGTTTTAAAGAAAAGGATTTGAAGAGTATTTTGACGTTTAAAAGATGTTTTCAAAACAGTTGGATTTGACTTGGTAAGCAAAGAGTTTTGAATATTTGAAACCACAAGAAAAGTTTCGGAAATTCTGCAGTTGCAGTAAGCTGCAATGAATCGACTCTACCTGCAGCAGAGTCGACTCACTGAGCCTTTTATTTAAACTAGAAACGAGTTTTGAGTGTTGAGGGTCGACTCTCAGGTTCTATGAGTTGATTCAAACAGCAACAGATGCCAAATCCTATCAATTCGAATTGACTCTAGCCCTCCAGAGTCGATTCTATGGACGAGTTTTCCATTTCAAAAGTTTTCAAAGTGTTTCGAGTCGGCTCGAAGGGACCCAGAGTCGATTCTAATTAAAACAGAAACAAATTTAGTTTATAAAGGTTACAGAGAGTCGACTCGAATGTATTTGAATCAACTCTACTTTTGAAAATGAGTTGAAATGTGACCTGTGAGTTAACTCGGGAAAGACCAGAGTCGATTCACTAGAGTGCAGATTTCAAATTTAATGTACAAAATCTTCCCAGAGTCGACTCTTCCTCTTCAGAATCGATTCTAAGGGTAAAATGCTTTTTTTTTGAAGAACCTAACGAACAAGAAAAATCTCCCACACATTCGGTAATAAATTACATCTCATGTATAATGCGTATTTGAATTTTAGGATACGGTACAAGGATGGTGGTTATGTCCCGCTTGCATCTGACGCAAGGATAGTGGTTACGCCCCGCTTGCTCCCAAAATTATGATCTACGTGAGTCGAAGTGACAAGGGGGGCCTTTGGAGCCAATGACCCGGCTTACGACAATAGTGGACTCTCGGGCGCAGATTGGCAATGGAAGCCAATGTCGAGTGTACTGGGGGGCCTTAGTGCTAACATCTCGACTTACAACTAGTATATGAAAAGGAAACCCCCATATTATGATGATTAAATGAAAATGTTGGGGCATGGAAGGTGGTGTCCTCGGGGAAGTGCGTCCAAGAGTAGTCCAGGATATATATTGGATCGGTCGGGTTGGCTAAGATAACCGACTGGGTGAGTTCACCAAGCCGTAGGAACATGCATGCATCATATGCATTTGCGTGACATTGTTTGCGATTGCTTGTTTGACTTGCATTAACTTGTATCTGTTACTTGTTGTTTGTGCCTTGTTGTGCTTGTATGTGATTGCTTGTGTGGAGGTGACCTAGAATGTGATAAGGAGAGAAAGAGATTAGAGTAAAGAATAGACGAGAACATGAGAGAATGACATAATGTAGAGGTAGAGTCTAGAGATAATAGGAAGTAAACTATATTTGAAAATGAGTCAGGATTTTTATAGGAATCGATCATGGGAAGGGATACAGAGCGTTGCATGTCACGTATGTGAGCAATGTAAAACCCGAGTGACGAGTTGGATTGCCTCGTGTGGTCCTGCTAGCTTATTTATTGTAGTTTTGGCGCTTCATCCGTACTAAGAATCCATGGGTTGGGGATTCTCATTTTGTATATATTTCAGACTTTTCAGGTACAAGTTCAATCTTGGGAAAGTTGGCGAAGCGTTCTCTTTTCTTCTCCGTCATTAGCCTCTCTAAAATTTCGAATCTTCCACTGTTTGATTGGAGAATTAGGAATGTCGATCTACGATGTGTTGGAGGTCCATGTATCTAGTGTTGAACCTAAGCTTCGTAGGTTCTATTGTTTCTAAGAGTCTAACCCTTTTGGTTATGTATATTATATTTATATATATTTGGATGTAAATAAGTGGTGAATTGTAGTCTTGGCTCTATTTTGGATATGAAACCTCTCTTTCAATAACTTGGTCAAGTTGGTTCCTTTTAAAATGTTTTGAAATTACTATGGTTCACTAGGCCAAAGAGGTCTGTAGTACCGCAATATTGGTTAATTACGTCCGCGGCGTGATTATCTAATATTAGGGTGTTACATCACCCTTTTTAAGCACCGGTGGACTGTCTATGGGATTATCTCAAATGCTTATGATGCCGACACCAGGCTCCTGAGTTCAGTCATCCGACACAGCTGGTGCCCCGTAGGCCCAGCGGTCACCACTAGTGCCTGAGATACAGATGCCGCCACAGACTTCATCACAGCCCCATCCCACTACACCAGCCACAGATACTGATGTAGCCGAGGATGATACCAAGGCAGTGGCTTCCGCCATAGCGGACACCCACCCATTGCTTATTTGGGACAAGCATCACTGGTTAGTCTTGTTATCTGTTTACGGTTCATTTAATATGTCATTTCTATGTGTTTTAATTAACTTGACTGTAAATACATAAGAAATTAAATGCATTGTTTTATTGTGTGTCATTGGAATAGTTGGGATGATGTTCGAAAAGAAACTAAAGAGATCACGAGCGTCTTCATGAAGCACAACAGGTGGTATGCCCCCTTATTCAGCCAAGCACCTGATGAGGCAATCAACTTCTGGTGGGAAGAGTTGCGGATAAGTAATCATACTTATATTTATCAATTTGTCACATTTATGGTTTATTTAACTCTAGTAACAGTTTCCTTTAATGTATATAGTTTGTCTAATATATAACGTTCTTTACTTTGCAGAAGAGATTCAGCTTCTCTCGGGGCGATGCAACCAACATCCGCAAGGCTTGGGAGATCAGGGCGGCCAAGCGCCATCGGAGGTTGATGCACAACATCCGTGAGAAAGAAACTCGCCACCATTGGATCCCTGATGACATATTCAAGTGGTATGTGGACTTTTGGGCCTCACCAGAGTATCAAGCGATGCGGAGAGCCAACAAATCCAACCGCACTTCCAGCACGGGTGGATCACTCCACAAGGGGGGGGGGGGTCGATCACTTACCCGGCCACTGCGAAAAAGATGATAATTTCTCTAACTCTAAATAACTCATTTAGTTCATTATTTCACCAATGTTTATACTGTTTATCTAAATGTCTTATCCCAGGAGGCAGAGATCTGGCGCAAACCCACGTAAAGCGGGGTATTTCTGCGGACACACAACAAGAAAAAGGATCGCGGTAAGTTTTTCGATCAGCGTTCTGAGCAGCAGATGGTGAGTAGTTAAGTTTCATTTAATAAATTAATTCTTTACAGTTCTCTTTAATTTTCCATATATGTAACTTGTAGACATACTTCTGTTATTGTCTTTCGCAGGAGTTACACAAGGCTGAGATGAAGCGCCTTGAGGACGAGTGTGCCGCCCGTATAGCTGCAGGTAAACCAGCAGGTCCTCCCACAGATGAGGATGAAGTATAGGACATGATCGCTGGCGGTCAGAAGCGAGTGCGGGTTTACGGAAAAGGTAAAGTACCAAAAAGGCCCCACCTTGGCTAGTAGATCCGGAAGACGCCTCTACTTGCAGTGGACTTGACGCGAGGGAGCATATCATCTTGATGAATAGGGAGATCCAGCAATAGGCGGAGGCATACAAGCGGGAGATGGAAGCTTGGAAGAGGCGGTACGAGATCGACGTGACCCGCCTCCAGACCACTCTTGACACGCAGTCGACAGAGTTTGATCAGTGGAAGAGTACTGTTTCTCAAATGTACACTTTGATGCAGCAGATGCAGGCTACCTCCTCTTCCTAGATGCCTCCACCGCCACCTCCACCGTTGTCATCTGCTCTCCCTCCTCGGCCCCCACCTGTTACTATTGTTGGTGCACCTACTCTTATTGATATCCACCTGGATGACAGGTCTTCTTCTGACGATGAAGACTACGATTAGTACTATTTCTTTTTTCATCATACACTTGCTTTAGTTATGTTATTTTCTCTTTTTTGTATGTTCTTATTGTTTGTGACATTTATTTTCATTGTGATAAATATGTTGTTTTTATGAATAATTTGGGTTTTAAATTGACTTTTATATATAAAACATGTTCATATTGTTCATATGGAAAACCTGTTCAAAATTTAAAGAAAAATAAAAAACTGTGCCACCCATGCCGACGGCCAAGCCGTCCCTAATTTCCCTAACATTTTTTTAAAAACCTAAACTTTACCGACGGCCTATGCGTCGCTAATTATAATCCAAGACTCCTCCATTACCAACGGTCTGGCGTCACTAAACTTCTAAAATTTTTTTTGGGTAACGTAATATTATCGATGGTCATGGTGTTGGTAAAATTATAAGAAAATATTTTTGTGAACGTAATGTTATCGACGATTAGGACGTCGCTATTAATATTTTAGTAATATTGACGGCTCGGGGACCGTCGCTAATAATTAGCAACACTAGCTGTAAACCCCGTACCGTCAACTAAGATGACAGTACCGGCTTAGCGCCGTCGGGTATAAAATAAAATGGAATTGAGTACATGAAAGTGTTCACAAAAATATTTAGAACGGGAGTACGAACACCTTCGCTAAAAGTTTGGCCCAAATCGCGAAATTACGAGTACGCCACTCATAAGTGGCTATATATAGGGGATGGGGCCAAACACTTCAGCCATTACCCTCATCATTCACGTTAAGAGAGATTGAGAGTTGCTGAGAATTGATTGAGAGTTGCAATTCTCTCGCTCAACGCCAACTTCCGGACGCGATAACTTTTGATCCAGAGCTCCGATTGACGCACGGTTTGCGGCTACGCGAAGCTCTCGACGTCCTCTTCGCGTCTATCATGCATGCATCAAGTGGGTATCACATTCCCTATCTCGTCTTTCTCTTTCAAAATTCTGCACGAATTTAGTTTTAACCACCTTGCAAATTTTTGAGTTTAGTGGTTTAGGTGATGATCTAGCATGCATTTGAGCATGGTATTCAAAGTCCATGAGCCAAGAATCATGGTAAGACGTTCCAACCCACATTTTTGGTGTTTTGTTGGGGTTTAGGTTGATGGATTTGGGTTTTTGGGTGTTTGTTGTGTGTTATTGTGTTGTAGGTGTATGATTGATGATGAATGTGAGTAGTGGTGAGGCTAAATGTTGATGTGGAGTAGATATCTCTTGCTTGGATACTCAATGGCGCGAAGAAAATCGCGCATGAGCATTGAGCTTGGCGTCCAGGTACGGATTTAGATTCATTTCTACAATTTATGAACTAGTATGAACACCTAGGCTAGTTGGACCTAGGATGACTTGATAAGGAAATTAAAATGAAATGAAGTAGGGAAATTGGTGAATGTATGTGATATGTGCCATGTGTGAATTTAGTGATGGTTGTTGATGTGATGATGATAAATGATGTTTGTTGATGATGAATGATGATGATAATTTATGATGATGATGGTAATATGATGAATGAGATGATTGAGAATGATGAGGATGATGATGTAAATATGGTCATAGGGAATTGGATATTTTTGAGTCTGAAAGTTGTGGAATAGGAAGTGAAGTGATGAATTTGGGTACAAAATGGGGTGTTTTTGGTATGAAATCTTTGCTGCTTTGACCTTAAAAGGAATGGTTTTCAAACGTATTATGTTGAATTGAAAATGGGTTGGAAAGTGTGGCAAGAACTTGGTGTTTTTCGTGATTTTCTGCTGTTTTTGCCCTTTTGAATCGATTTGCTTGTGATCGAGTCGATTCGATGTACCAAAAATGTTTTGAAAATTTGAAATCTTTAACCAGCGAGTCAACTCTGTTCTTTGTCGAATCGATTCGTTTTTGTCCAGAAAGTTTAAGAACAATTCCTGAATCGATTCTCTCTTGGCTGGAGTCGACTCGAGTAATGTTTTGCAAACTTCAAATTTCTCTAAGTGTATAGAGTCGATTCTAGTGAAGGAGGAACCGATTCGTATTTTGGCAGAAACAAAATGTGGATTTCTTGGATCGATT